>JAMCCL010000144.1:0-66327 GCA_024516035.1 Bactericera cockerelli
GGGTGTGGCAATAATTCGTATCCAAGTTGATGGATTTTTAGCAGCAACAATTCCAGATGAGTGAGCTGGTGCATTGTCATGGTGAAACAAGACTTTCTTTCTCGCCAAATGGGGACGTGTCTCCTTCAATTTTGCATCAAATCGTGTCAATAACTCACTATAATATGCAGCAGTTATTGTTTTTCCTTTTTCCAAGAAGTCAATAAGAATAATTCCCTGTGCATCCCAAAAAACGGTAGCCATGACTTTTCCGGCCGATTGGACCGATTTCGCCTTCTTTGGGGCAGATTCTCCAACCAAAGTCCATTCTTTTGACTGCTGTTTGGTTTCTGGGGTATAGTGATGTATCCAGGTTTCATCAACGGTCACAACTCGACGCAAAAAATCATCTGGAATTGCGATTGAAGAGTTCTAAACTAGCCTTTGAACAGTTCAGCCGAATTCGTTTGTTGTCAATTGTGAGCAATCGCGGCACCCATCGCGCCGATAGTTTTCTCATGCCCAGCTTATCATGAAGGATTTTAAAAACAGTTCCATATGAAATGCCCACACTCTCAGCTACTTCACGCACTTTTGTTCGGCGATCTTTGAGAATCATATCATGCACTTTTTCCACGACTTCCTTGGTACACACGTCTTCTGGGCGTCCTGGGCGGTCCTCGTCAAAAATGCTTGTGCGCCCTCGTTTAAATTCATTAAACCAAAAGCGAACAGTGGTCATAGAAGGTTAAGAGCTCCCGTACACAGCATCTAACTTTAATTTTATCTCATCACATTTTTTCCCGTCCAAAAAAAGGAATCGAATAACTGCTCGGTACTGTTCTTTTTCCATATCACTCAACTATACGCAACACAACAACTTCAAGTGACCGATAAATGAAAACTAAGAGAGTAATCAGTTTCAAACTTTGGATGTGGTCATTTGAGATGTCGTTCCATCAACAAGTATCAACAAGTTTCACCAATGATGTAACATGTCCCTAAACACGGGTACTTATTGATCTACCTACGTATATACAATAAAAATGAAAAAGAATACAAAAATATATAAAATATATGTCCTAACTAAAGGGCGGGGTTATTGCCTATGGCAATCTCTTCCACCCAACCCTTGCATATGGCAATCTTTTCCAACCAAATCTATGACACCGGAAAGAGAAGAAGACCACGTTTGCGATACAATGGCTAAACTAGGTCACCGAGAATTTAGGGAAAATGGGTCTCAGGACAAAATGGCGAGACACGTTGGCAGGCCCATGCACACGGGAGACACAGGGCTGAAGGAACCCTGTACAGTGTATATCTCCGCTATACGTGCCGCAGCATAGTGTGTGTAGCTATTCGCTAATAATCTAACGCTAAACGTAGAAACGTATGCTGTATCATAATTTGTAGGGTAAAAAAATCTTTCTCATTTTTTTCCTCTACACGGTTTTTATTTATCGTTTAAAAAACACGTTACATTGCGATCAGTTTTGAAACCGTACGATGGATTGCAATATCCAACACCACAGAGGACAAAGGAAACACCACAGAGGACAAAGGAATGCAAATAATAATTTATCAACCTCATGTTGTGCTAATAATTCCTACTTAGTTTTTATCACAACTTGAAATTGCTTGCTTTGTAGAGTTCATAATAACAAGGTGAACTTTTTGATTGAATTTCAAGTGTGAAAAGTTGAAGGTCACAAAATAACCTCAAATCAGCTATCCTGGACCTGAACCTTTCCTTTATCTCCAAAAGTGAACCCTAGAATTGGAGTCTTTAATTTTCTATTATCATTCTAGCACAAACAAAGTTACCCATTTTAAATTAAATCCTTATGGTTTTCCACAAAAAGGATAAAATTAATATCTGGGTGGAAGGAAACCTACAAATGGATATTTATGCTGAACTTCAGTATCGTTTGAGCGTCCTTTGCCCTTTTAGATGAAAAGTTTGAGAAAACACGTCCCAAATAGACACACTCTCACTTTTGACTTTCACTTAATTTGTATCCCAAAACTATTTGTGGACAAGTTTTAAATGTTTAATCCTGCATGGGTGCCCAGTCGTCGTAAATATAGGGTAAAAACTCCCATGGATTAAAAATGAGTTTTTAAATATACATAAACATTATACATGCATATTTTTTACATCAGAAAATAGTAAGTAAACTGTTAGAAGTTATTTTATAATTATTTATGTAGCTTACTAGCTACCACTGACTCAATAAAACTATAATAATTATTTGTTTCGAAAATGTACATTTAAAATTCCTTTAAGTACTAGGTATGCGTTCTTTTAGGAAATTTTAAAAAACAATTTTCGTTAAATTTGCTTACTAGATTTCTGAGTTGTACCTGCAATCAGGCCAAACCTCTATTCAATCCATAACTACTTACGATGTTATTTAAATATTTTAACAGTTGAAGGGCAGACAATAACAGTTCAGAAAATGCCCATGTTCCAAGAAACTTGAATTTGTGTCCATAATATTAAGATGACAAGTAGACCCAATGTTCCAAGAAATTTGAATGTGTGTCCATAATTAAGATGACAAGTAGACCCAATGTTCCAAGAAAGTTTAATTGGCTTGCTGGGGGGCGTTAAACACGGCAACAGCTTTGTCAGGCCAAAAGACAGTAATAGAAATTGGCACTCTTAACGGGGTTGCTTTTAGGAAAGGCATCCACCCGTAACTTGTGGAAAAAGATGTGTCAGAATCAACCAACCTCAACCAAGAGGAAAAGTTTGAACAATGCCCAAGAAGGTTTGGGAAAAGGCAAAAAGAAATGAAATATTAAGCGGTGGTCAGCTATGCCTCATTGTGTAGAGTAATGCTAGGAAAAATATAATTTAGGGCCATGCCTCGGGCCGTAAGATCACAATTAGACTCGTGAAGCGAGTTGTCCATAACTCAAGAAGGGGATCACATCAACTCATCAAGTTGCTAACAAAATTCACCAATGTAGGTAATGAAATAATTTTACAAAATGAAAATAAAAAATACCCAAAAGGTCATGTATCTCTATATATAAATGTCAAAGACACTCACTGACCACTGACTGATCATCGCTCTACAGCCCAAACCGTAAATCCTAGGAAGCTGAAATTTGGTAGGTAGCTTTGTCTTATAGTATAGATGTGCAATAAGACGGGATTTTTCGAAACTCCCACTACAACACCTGCCATTGACGAAAAAGGATTTTTTGCTTTCACGGCCATGCCTCGGCCCGCAAAGCGGGCGACAGCCCGCTAGTAATTGTATAAGTTAATAAAAGGAAAAAATACACTGCCAATTATAAACACAACACTTTCTAGGGATTGGTTCACATTTTATACACTTGGCAATTTTGAGCTTCTATAATGAATCACTTGTATCTCCAAATTTATTAACCGATTTTCTTCAAATTTGTTTCACCTGGTAGAATACCGTTTTTTCTACATTCTAGTTTCTACAACAACAAAAAGATCTGCTTAACTTAAGTGATCGGATGAAAACTGGTGTATTCAACGTGCTATCTGTGCTGGCTGATAAATAAGATTAGATTTTTAATAAAATCTGCTGAATCAGGATCGTTATTGAAAATCCTCCACGGTTGAAAAGAGGCTAATATTTCCAGTCTATCCTCTGACAGTATGAAATTCTGTCAATCATTATAGGCCATGTAGGAAGGATGACACGGCAGTGGTTCAAGTTGACAAGCAGGGCCCCGGACACCTGCTAACCTGGCGATTCATAAAATCCTCCTCAAAATTGTTAGCTCGGTGAAATGTCAGAAATTTCAGCTTGACGTGCGAACATAGCTTAATTGGATTTCATTGTTTGAAAAGCTACATGTTGTGAGTTTCAGGTTTCGGATTTACCCATGTCATTATTTATCAAATTCTTCAGAGTGGCTCTTATCAAAATTAGCTGAAAAGGAAGGTGCAGTGTATGCAAATAATGCAGTTTTAGATTACATATAAGAACCTAATTTCTTTATGTGCATGTCCTATTGTCTGCGGATTTCTATTCTAACTTTTTAAATTAAAATATAGATACACTTAGGGCTCATAAATTCTGGTTCTTATTTCCTTGTAATATATGAAAAAATATTACGATTTGAAAATAAAAGTATTCTTATTTTCTGTAGCATCTGCAACTGTACCCTTGAACATTAAGTTTATGGTAACTATTGTTTAATAGGTAGTTCAAACTTTTTAAATGTTACTTTTGTTGGTGAACTTGTAATTTTGTAGAAGTGCGTGAGATATGGTTACAACACTATGTAGGTACCTACTCATAATATACTATGTATGTCTTTCAAGGAGTACGAATTGTATACCTTTCATAATTATTATGTAAAAAGAAAAATACCTGCAAGGCAAATGAGATGGATCTAGATAGTTTTTTTTTATTCTTTGATGGAAGAGGCCATATTATTATTTTATTGTGTTTCTCATGCTAGGCTTTTGTTATTGAGACTTTCAAGTCTTTAGCTCCTCAATTGTCGCCGACGCGTGACTTTAAGTAGGTAGGTAGTTTGTAAAAAATACTTTCTACCTAAATTCGTATAATCAAAATTGCATGGAGTATACCTAATGAGCATAGTCATTGGTCTATGAAAATAGCTACTGATAAGATATTTTTTATAAGTTTAATTTAAGCCAATAAAGTGGAAAAACCGAATTCAATACTTTAGATAAAATCTACTATTAGATATTCTTTGAAGAAAATACAAAAACTCTGAGATTTCTTTATAAATTACAAAATCAAAAATACATAATAAAAATATCAAATACATATTGCGAACGGTAAAAGAGAGAATAATAGTATATTATTTCTGGTAAATTTTACGAAAAACTTACCGGTTTCGGAATTCACGGCGAGCGCCAGGAAAAAAACGAGGAACACGTAGTTATCCATAGGACTGACACATTCCAACTGAAAAACATTTGAAAAATTCAAACTAAGTTCACGTTGCATTTCCAGTGAAGCTTTCGGAGAGGGTAAGAGGGGGCGCAAGAGAAGGCAACTCCCCCTTCCCTTCTCTCTTCCTCTCATTTTCAACGTCTTTTCCTGATCAACAAACTTGCTGCATGCAAGGCAAACCCTCTACGTGAAGTTGTTAATACGTTATCAGCCACCAACAAAAGGTCCCAAAGTAAATAGCGGGCGCTTTTTGAGACGTTTATGAGTGCTGGTAATTATGGGTTTTGAGAATCCTTTATTTATGGTGAAGTTTTTCGTTGACAAATTCCGATAAGAACGTTCTTCGTTAATTTGTTGACTGTCGGTGAAAACTTACCTTTCAAATCAATTTCCTTCGCATTTATTTCAACGACATGATTTTGAGGACAGTCTTGCAATGACAGTTTTTACTGTCTACAGTATCAGAAAGAAGTTGGTAATTCCTCAAAAAATCACAGAACTATCCTCATGTTGATATCAAATATTTTTGTTTTGTCTCTTTACCATTGAGAGAGTCTAGTCTAGATTTTCACGACGTCATTGACATATTGACTTAAGTGCACAAACACAACGGAGATCTATACCCTGGTGTAGAGCCAGTGCCACGTAAAATAATCTAATCTATACTTCTTATAAAAGAGAGTTTCACTCACTGACTGACTCATCACTGTTTCTCCGAACTGGTAAGTCCTAGGAAGCTGAAATTTGGTAGGTACCTTTGTTTTATAGTCTAGATGTGCAATAAGACGGGATTTTTCGAAATTCTCACTACAACACCTGCCATTGGCGAAAAAGGATTTTTTGCTTTCACGGCCATGCCTCGGCCCGCAAAACGGGCGACAGCCCGCTAGTCAAGTTATTAAATGTAAGCGGCCAGCACGGAGTCCCAGAAATTGGCTTTATCAAACTGTAGGTACCAGGGTCTGGGTTCGTGGGTCTAGGGTGTAGGGTATAAGCCAGGGCCCTTGTTGTGGCCGCCTACTAATGGAGCCCTATACCCTGGTGCCACGTAAAATATCTAACCATGTTATTAAATGTAAGCGGCCTCAGCGGAGTCCCGTAAATCATCAACATATATGAAGCTGTAGGTACCAGGGTCTGTGGTTCAGGGTATACAGGGTGGACCAAAAAAACCTTTACACCCGTTAATGGTAGATTACTGACGACATTTCCAGGCCGGATCTGCAATCCGTTTTTTCGAATTCGCCTTTATAACTGCACAAAGTGATTTTTTGCAACTTTCTGAAAAAGTCCGACTTTCGCTTATTCTTCAGGTCAGAACTTTTTTCCTGTTTAAGATGAGTTAATTCTGAAAAATTCTGCAGAAAGCCAACAAAATTTCGATGTTTCTAGTTACACTACTTTGTTTTTTACGGTTTGGTTTGGCATCTTTTTTGACACCTGAATAGAAAAAAAATTCTCATGTAAATTTTTTACACTTTGAAACAATCAAGATTTGCCCGAGCAAATTTTGGCACAGACACGGGCAAGTTTGATAAAAGTTGGCGGCCACCAACCCAAGGATGCTAAAAAAAATAATTTTACGATTTTTTAACATGTGATCTTATGGGGAAACAAACCAGGTAAGTCTCAAAAAATGTTCAAAATCTGAAAAGTGTTGACCGTGTAGGGTCGTCTTGCACTCAAAGAGTAATTAGCTATTTATGTCTGATAATTATTTTCCTTGGAATTAATGAAAGGCCAGTCAAATGAATGATTGTTTGTTTTTTTTTTTTTTTTTTTTTTTTTTTTTAAGTGGGGTTTAACGTCGCTTTCAACTGCCATGGTCATATCACGACGGGGGTTTTACCCTCCATTCGCAGGAAACTCACAAACCTGCTACTCACATTGACCTCACCCAGCCTGAGTGGGGCCGGGAAAAGCCAGCGTCACGAGAATTAGAATTTGAATGGTCACCCATCCAAGTCTTAACCTCGCTGGATGTTGCTTAACTTCGGTGTTCTGAAGGGAACCGGTGTATTCAACATGCCATCGACGCTGGCTGATTGTTTGTTTCTCGATGATAGTTTTCAAGCATATTTTTCTGCATTCTATGAAATATTTTCTTTAAACTTCTTGAGTTTTTTTTAGTACAAGTTACATTATTATAATTCGGATACTGAAATGGCAGATACGCATTTAGCATATGGAGCTACCAACAGGAACATTTGGGATCACGTGAAAAACATAGTTTACGAAATACCAGTGGAGACGCAAGAGTAGCAGAATCTGGTAGCAAGAATCCTGTTCGCAGTCGATGACCTGACAGAAAAACCTGGAATCTTCCGCAACCTTCGACGGAATATGATGAAGAGGTTCAACCTTTGCATCCAGGAAGGTGGACGCCACCTTCCTGGAGGGAGGGAGGGAGGGAGGGAGAGAGAGAGAGAGAGAGAGAGAGAGAGAGAGAGAGAGAGAGAGAGAGAGAGAGGCAGAGAGCGAAAGAGAGAGAGAGAGGCAAGAAGGTAGTGGCAAAGTTCTGAGTTAGAAGTAAGGTACTAAAGTAACCATTGGTTTCAAAAATTTGTGTGAGGAGAATCCATTGTGTGTACAATGGCTAAATAAAAAATGGCAACAGTCTTTTTTATTTTGTAGTCATGAATTTTTTGCTGGCTCTGGCGTTCGGACCAGGGTGGGATCTTCCGCATCGCAAGTGACTAGCTTAACACTGAGCTAATCGTGGGCTTCTAATCGTTTCTCATTGAACATACTAACACAAAATGTTTTTTTTTTATATACCTTTTTGTTTATACCAAAATAGTATAAAACATAATAAAGACCGCAAAAGTTTATTAAATTTACAAAATATTATCTTGTTTTTTTCAAGACTTCCAATTAAGAGTAAATATTCCAATCGGTAAATATTTGTTGTTTAATTAGTATTGTTTATGATAGAAGAACCTACCTACATATTTACCTGGATTTATTTCATAAACTTTATTTTCGTTTGGAAAATTTTTTTTTCTCTCGTAGGGAAGCATATTAAGAAAAACCATCCTTACATTATCAAGGCAGTCTCTCAGGGGCTTACATGAATAATAATTATGTGTATTGTGATACCAATAGTATGTGATATAACTCATTTTACAGATGGTATTACCACCAAAAAAACCATAAGTTGTTGGTGTTACAACAGGTCAGATACAATTATGAATAAAATATTCCATCAGATTTTTTTGATAATTAAAATAATATTGACCGCCGAGAATTGAACCTCGGTCATGCGTCTAACATTCTTAGCACTACCACATCTAGCTAACACCACTGACAATCGAGAAAAGCACGAAAATTATAATTTGAATTTTCCTAAACTGGCTGGTGAAGGCATGTGAGACCGCGGTATTCAAAAACAGCAATGTAAACAATTTTTGTAAACAATACAAGACGCCCTTACACAGTCTACAGCTAGAAAACTCTTAGGATTTTTGAAGAGTTTTTGGCAAACATCTAATTATTTTTCCCAGAAGATCACGTGATAAAAAATCGTAAAATTATTTTTTAGCATCCTCGGGGCGGCCGCCAACTTTTATCAAACTTGCCCGTGTCTGTGCCAAAATTTGTTCGGACAAATGTCGAGTGTTTTATTTAGTAAAAAAGTTTTTTCGTGTGCTTTTTTTCTGTTCAGGTGTAAAAAAATATGACAAACCAAATCCTAAAAAACAAAGTAGTGTAACTAGAAACATCGAAATTTTGTTGGCTTTCTGCAGAATTATTCAGAATTAACTCATCTTAAACAGGAAAAAAGTTCAGACCTGAGGAATAAGCCAAAGTCGGACTTTTTCGGAAAGTTGCAAAAAATCACTTTGTGCAGTTACGATGGCGAATCCGAAAAAACGGATTGCAGATCCGGGCTGGAAATGTCGTCAGTAATCTACCATTAACGGGTGTAAACGTTTTTTTGGTCCACCCTGTAGAGTGTTCCGTTGTGGGCGCGCACTTAACATCACCCAGCTTGGGTTACGTATGGAATAACCAGCATGACGAAGGTTTAAAACTTTGGGTCACCTCCCAGTCTTCACCTTGCTCTTTACGCCGAGGATGGTCCTACTAGGACTATTGTTGTATTAGCTGGGAAGAGTCATGCGTGCTCTAGTCCAGCTATCATTCCTGGGAAGAGTAATAATATCCTGAAATTTCAGACAAAACCATAATATCCCTAATAGAAAACGATTAATGTGATAAATTTCTTGTTTAAATTAATTCTTTTTTTTAATATTCAATAGGCAGCCATACTATGATTCCCCACACGGGGCAAAAGTTCTTCTTAAAAAGTTACATAGGTAGGTATTACCTAATTTCCTCCTCAAAGCTGTATCCCAAACCATGATTGTTTACTTTTCAGCAGCATAAAGTATGTCGCTCCATAATAATTAAATAAACAACTCCCATGCTCCCACTTTTTTCACGTTGAACAAATAGAACAACGTTGCATAAATATATCCTTCACATATCCATTAGGCACCTGTCGACGTTGTCAACTGATTCCCGAGGGATGTTCGTAGCGGGAAAAATGCAACGTTGGAAAACACTGGGAAATTATAAGAAAACACGCTCTGAATCCGATGAAGATTCGCATCACCTGCTACAAGGAGAGGGCTGCAGCACGCTCGCTGTTTTGGCAGGGCAGTCGTGTAGAACGTAGTACTTATTGCTTCATTGGCAATACAAATCTGGAAGTAGGTACCAATGTACCATATTTCATTGATTCTTTACGTAATTTAATTTGAACAACCAAAATTTGGAGTAAAAGTTTTAATGTTGATGTTGTAAATTCAGCATCTTTTTATGCATTATAAAATTGTCAATGGATACTGCTGTAGGGTGTAAAAAGTCAACTCAAATAATATTAGACCTGTATCTAGCTTAGTAGTAAATGCTTGGTGGGTGACCTCAAGATTCCTTCGTGATGCTTCCTAGCTGTGTCTGGCCCAACCCTGCCTGGGTGAGGTTGATGAGGGTAGCTGGTTTCTATGCATGGAGGATACAACCTCCGCTCCGCCTCAGACTTCATTACCTCACTGTAAAAGAGACGTTAGAAGCCAGCGTCGATGGCGCGTTGAATGCACCGGTTCTCGTTGGATCACCGAAGTTAAGCAACGTCCAGCGAGGTGAAGACTTCGTGATGCTGGCATTCCGGCCCAACCCAGGCTGGGTGAGGTTAATGTGGGTAGCAGGTTTGTGAGTTTCCTGCGAATGGAGGGTAACACCCCCGTCGTGATATGACCATGCAGTTGAAAGCGACGTTAAACCCCCCCCCCCCAAAAAAAAAAAAAAGAGACGTTAGGATTAATAAATCCGTAAATTGTCTGCCCTAATAAAGTAGATGAGGAAAAGTTAGTGCTACTTCACTTAAGACACATCTTTTGTAACATGCTCAGATCGAAAAATGAAAATCCTAACCCATTCTCAACTTAAAAACAACGAATTGATTCCTTAAATCTCATATCCCTGCGACTTTCTAACGTCATATCCTTTCCTAGATATGACTTACCTCCTCTCTGTGGATAAGCTCTCTTGCTGTCTCCTGTGCTTTGCGACACTGGAGCTATTTTGTTCAAAAAATGTATTCCGTGTTGTTGTAGATTGTTTGTTCACGTGTTTTGTTTCCAAGCAGGATTTGTTCTGATTGACAATCGTTTTGCAGATCACTGAACCAGGATGAGCCTTCTGGCCTTGAGAAAAAATCTTTTGTTTATTTCTAGTTTTTCCTACCAGTTTCCAGTTAGTGTTAACGTTGGACCTACCTTTTTTGGCCAGTCTTATCAGTGAAGTTATAACAGCAATCCTAACCTGACATATCGTTCAATGAATATGAACACATTCAAGTACATAGATAGTTGTCAATTTAATTATTGCTTTGATTTTTTAATATGATAAGCAGGTGAAGAAAGAAAATATAAAAATAGACATCTGAATTGAAAAAAATCAGAGCAAAAAATATTTTTTTTTTTTACAAAATCTAACACAATATTGCTGTTACTGGAGCGAATATGAAATACCTGTTACATAATATATTCTGAAAGCCACCATGTTTCTTTGGAGAATAAAATCAAGAAACTCATTTTGTCTAACTTCTCAGAATAGCCCTCTTCGAGTGTACTTTATAGCTATCCATACCAGGGTGGACAGTATATTTACTTTCAGACCATAGCAGTACATCAGAAAGGCAGAAAAAGAAGGCTTGGCAAAAATGTAAAACAACAAAAATGTAAACAAAGGCACGAACTGTAAACATGGCATTAAGTTTAGGTATACAAAGAAGTGGAACATTCTGGAAAGCGGCCATGACGATGTGTTCTCTATAGTATTAAGTTATTATAGTTATCTTTTCTTTGCATCTTGAATTTTTATGTGACTATTATGCAAAAAAAAAAAAAAAAAAAAAAATTGGAGAGCTCCCATGAAAATGAACTTCACTACAAAACAGGTCATTAGAGAGCGTAATGATATGGCTGTGGAATTTTTTCGCTATCACATACCTACAACCGCCGGGATTACGAAATAGTCTGCCAGTTGAGAGAAACGGGTGAAGTAAAAGTGCATTTAATATCAGTGTTTAGTGGTTAATCGTTTGCCAGGAATAAAACTGGGTTAATTCGGGGGCAATTTTGTGCAATATTTATAGTCAAAAGTGCAAAAGTGGGTAATAAAAGTTTTCTGTGCGATCTTTTGTGTGTCAAGTAGGTACGTTATTTTGTATACCTATACCTGCTGGAAAGGGTAAAGCTAAAATTTGGCCTTTGGTATGAGTAAACTAGATAACATTTTATTATATTTCAATAAATCTAAGTAAATAAATTGTTATCTATAATTAATAGTATAATCTGTCTCTATTAGAAATAACAATAAAAGAATGTTCAAACATTATTTCGATTTATTGAGTCTTGTAGTAAATAATAAATTATTCACGAACACATTAAACATATTAGCCATCATCCACGTAATTTTTTCGTTATTTATATTATTGTCTTATAGCCACGAGTTTTTCGTTATTTATATTATTACCTTTTTAAAATGAAATTTAATCCATCCTACTAGATTAGAAAAAAGGCTTTCTTCAGATTATTTTTATAGATTAGTTTTATAGATTATTTCTTCAGACACGTAATAGCTATGAAATTTAACTTTATATCCACGTAATAGGTAGATTTTACTCCATGTGTTTTTTTGGGGGAAAAATACCTCTTACTCTTTAGTAATAATTTTATTACAGTGATGTGATTACCAGGTCTAGAGACATTATTTTCCAATACATATATTTGCTTTCTAAGAAATACCTAATAATGTTGTTTTCTATAAAATCAGGAGAACCATCATCACCAATGTAAATAAATTCACTAAATACACGGTAATATAATTTGAAAAATCTTTATTTTTTTCACATCAAAATGGCTTAGCATGTTCAGAGAGGGGAAACAGGTGCTTAAGTTTAAACTTGAAATAAAAAATCTCTCCCATCAACGTCAACCCCTTACCTTCTTTATCTGATTTCAATTAAAGTTAGAAAACAAATAGAGTGAAGTGTTTCTGATGTTCAAGTATCAAGGCACTTGCTAGTACCACTGACACTTGCCCTCCTCCCTAGTGCTTAAATGTTTGTTGAACAGGCAACGGAAAATAACTTGAAAAACAGAGGAAGAAGATAAAGAGGCTAAGAAGAAAATAAGAAGGAGAAGTTCAAAGGAAGGAGAGATAAAGGTAAAAGTAAAGGCTCAATCTCTATTTTTCATACACCTACGTACATTTGTTTATTTACACTCTAAACATTAATTTCATACTTAAGAAAAAATGAAGATGAAACTAATAAAGACAATCATTTTCACAAGTTCAAGTCAGTTCTTACATTTAAACGTTATAAACAATACCAAAAACCAAAAATTTAGACCTAATTCCACCGAAATATTACAAATTGTCAATGAAATTTTGCCTCTTGTTGAGACATGAAAAAACATCATTAATAATTATGTATATTATTTAGTATTATTGCGGTATGTTTCCGGTTAAGTAGGCCTTCAACATTCTCAAAGCAGTTTTCATTGTACCTAATTGTGTCTCTAGTATTGTATGTGCATTAATTTGTAGATAATTGGTTTACTTTAATGATGGAGAAAAGTGGAAAGTCATAATAATAAGTATTGTGGAAGAAAAGAAAACATTTTATGCAGAAAACTCAATTTTTCTTACCTCAAATTCAAGGAATAAAATTATGACTAATCTGTTACCACGAATGAACTTAATGCTATCATCAAACTGTGTTCATTTGATAGTCAGGTATTTCAATGCGAAAATGCAACTTGATGTTCTCGTGGTATTTTGGTCGAGGTCCCGACTTTGCATGTAGAACGCAATGCACTTCCGGAAGAGAATAAAATTGCTTTTTCAATTCTATTTTTTCTTAGAATAATGTTTTACATACCGATTGCGCGCATCATTTACAGAAAGAAAACTTTAGAGACACGTTTCTTTCCGCAATCTTCTACTCTTGTGTAGGTAATTCAAATTCAAATATTCTGTTTTTCTCAGTTAAGTGTTTCATGGAAAACACCTATCTGGTTGAGAAAAATCACCAAACACTTCTTTCTATTTGTATTGGGTGTTTTCAAACACGCATTTCTCCTTTAGGCGTTATACAACACTATTTTATAGCTAGATTGTTTAGCCTTTAAAATCCTCTCCCCCTTAGCCATGTAGATAACCGTGTGACAGCTGACAGCGTTGTAGCAAGTAAAAAAAAATGCCATATTTTTTATGAGCCTACCATCATTTTTATATTTTCAAAAATAACCCAAGTGTTGTACTTCAAAATGGAAAAATGCCCTCGTCAGTAAGCTTGGAGCCTGGACGATCAACAATCCATTCAAAATGAGTTAGCAGCTTTGACTTTGGCCACATCTTGTACTCTTTGTGCTTAAGTAGAACAATTATATCCTCATTTGAGGTGCCCCCCCCCCCCCTCGGGTCACTAAAGCCTCGCTTCCTCTGTCTTTCCCATCAGTTTGCAGGTTTTCCCCCCATGCTTGACCTGGCAGTCCCAACACCACTTGTCTCCCCTGAAATCATGGAGGAGGAGGGGGAGGGTGAGGAGGGGTCATTCAGCCTCGTTCAAAAAAGGTAAAACTATTTTTAATTGTCATTAGACCTCTCCACGTCTCTCTCTTTATGTCCTACTTACCCAATCTTTTTTAACAAAGGATAAATAGTTCGGTATGAAGGGAGAGAGAGAGAGAGACAAAATGGAGTAAAAGCGGCGGGTAAAACAAAAGTACTCTTTGAATAATGAAAGAGAGTGCGCCGGAGATAGAGCTTATGTGGATTAATTTTAATGAATCCCTGAAAAAATTATGTGGATGTGCGCTCGAGCGGTAATTTTGAATCACCCAGTGGAGCTTTCCAAGTACTATCCTCACTGGATTCGATAGTAGATTTGGAGAAGAATAGATATTCGGTCCTGGATGTTTAATTTGATAGTTCCAATTGTAAGTCAAAGCAAAAAATAGTTAACCTATAAGTCGGATTCCAAAAAGGACAGAATTGAAAATAAACGCTTGCACGTGGCTGAGGCAGTGACAATGAGTACCTACAGGTACTGCCGTCAGACATCAGCCAGGACAACCAGTCAAATCTGCACTAGATTAAATGACTTTACCCTTTAAATCTTACTGTCAAATCTTTTTTTTTTCTTCATTAATTTAGTTTTTGAACTTTCCTAGAGAGGATTTATCAATTTTATGAATGGTACCGAACCAAAATTGATTGGAAACGGAATAATAAAAACTCTTTTAAATGTCAATTTTTTTATTTTAAATAGCACGTCCACCTAATTCATAATAAAATAGTAATTAATAATCAAAGCACATTACTAAATAAAAAAATAATGCATTATATAAACTACATATTAGAGATAAGAGACCATAAAATCCTACACGGGCAGTCATAATTTAAATAGACAGTTTTTGCACGCAAAATTAGTGTCACGTTGAATTCAATTAACTGTGATGTTAATCGACGGAGACGCATTTTTTGCACATGCGCGTAAAATTTTGAATCTAACTCCCTTAATTGAAATAGCGTTACATTCAATCAAACGTTACCTTATTTGGCAAAAACTAAAAGGATCAAGGTTTATTATTAAAAGTTATTTTTCCTAAGGACGACCTACTAAAATAACTATTGATGTAGCTATTACTCATCCCATGAATCGAGCCAGTAATATTGATTTAAACAGATTTATGGTTATCATTATTATGCAAAAAAAGGTACTCCCGGATGTTGTGATGAAATTTTTTATGCAAACTTTCAATTTAGTCTTTCCACTCTTTCTCATGTGAGGTTTCTAACTCTTTCTCTCTCTCTCTCTCACCAATTCCAATTGCTCTATTTTACTCTCTCTCTTTCAATGTTCCCATTTTCAATCCCTTTTCCTATCTTTTTCTCCCTTTTACTCAAACACTTTTGCCTCTCTACCTCCATATTTTCCTTACTTCCTCTCTTCTCTATTTTCCTCTTTCCTCACACTGATATCCCTTGCTTTCCTTATATTCTCTTCTCCAACCCTCCCTGTCCTCCAAGTGATAGTAGAAAGCTCCTTTTGGTGGTTACATTGGCATTCATATATTATACATTTTGTCGTAATATTCTAGTCAACCGCTATATAACTGGCCAAGTTAAGATAGTTGTCAGTTAAAACATACAAAATGAGGAACTCAGAAAACGGGGTTTAATAATAATAAATAAAAAAATGTTTAGTACCAATGTAACTTGGACGCAAACAAGATATCAATCACCACCTTCATTGGCTCAAACTTTTTGGATAGTTTTCAACGGTAGTTTTTCTTGAGGTATACACTCTAGAAAAAGAAAAGAAATCGGTCACGTTTTTTTTTTGAAGTTGAACTTCATTTCAAAAAAGATCAATATCAATGAACAAGATCAATATTCCCCAAAGATGCTGCTGAAATAATTTCATCCTTAAAAATTTCATTCTACCCTGAAATGTTTAAAGAACTAATGACAAGAATGTTTGAATTGTATAATGTGTCAGTTGGCAACTCTTTGTTTAGAGTAGTTCAAAATAAAAGTTTATTTTGTTAATAAAAAAGGTCTCTTCGTAAGTATGTGTGTGCTCAAAATATCTCAAGAACGTTAAGTCGTTGAGCGATAAAATTTCGCTTATAGGTATACCTCGAAAACGAAATAAGTTGAAAACTCGCATGAACAGTAAAATACCTCAACATTTTTCATTGAATTTTAGTGATATTTAAAAGATATTTTTATTTTTGAAATTTTCCGACAAGCGCTCAAGCCTCTGCGGCTAATGTAACTAGTTCAACATTCGCATTGTGTTCTGTAATTTTTTTCAATTTTCCGTTATCTGTTTTTTTTTTTTCTATAAATTTAAATAATACCAAGTCGAGTACTGCTCACAAAGTTTTATTTTTAATTTAAAACCTCACTACTTCGCTTACTCTGTGTCTTTGACCTTTTTTTCCCCTTTAAATATCCATATTATTTATCTCCTCCTTTTTCTTCCTATCTTCTCTTTCACTCCTTTTCTTTGTGTCTACATTAATTAATACATTGAACATAACAGATATCAAATGTCTAGAATGCTCTGAGTCATTCGCTTTATACCTACCCCAGGGTAGCTATACTAACTCATATTGAGTCCATGAAGCTACCTACCTACATCCAGATGGCATAACTAACACAGGTAGATAGTTAAAGATTTCAACAC
Organism: Bactericera cockerelli; assembly: GCA_024516035.1. Lineage (NCBI taxonomy): Eukaryota > Metazoa > Arthropoda > Insecta > Hemiptera > Triozidae > Bactericera > Bactericera cockerelli. Next base: position 16,675 of record JAMCCL010000144.1, read on the forward strand.
AGTAACTATTCCAGTCAATTTGTAAATTTAGTTTTTTTTTGTAGTCTAATATAAATATCTTAGTTCACAGTGATAAAATATCAAATTTAACTGCTTACAACTTACAAATATCAGAAATACCTACAATTTTTAATCACCTAATAGAACTCTATTTCAAGAACACATTTCGCCCGAAAAGTTTTAGATAGCCGTTTTTTTCAGAACTTTCTTCACAGGAGCAAGGAATCCATCGATGCGCACAGGAACATTGTTTTTAATTGTGTCTACAATGAAATATGCGAGGAGATTGAAAATTATCTGCTGACTTCACTGCATCGTCAGGGCTGGGTGAAGATCAAGGTGATGTCGGTGATTGATGAAAACATATCTGGCAACCACATCAAAATAATGGTCTCGTTACTAGGTACTACATGTAATGTAAAAAAAAAACATGTAGATGTTATAAATATAATAAATGTATTTATTTGTGTTATTATATGGATGGCTCAGAGCGAAAGGCGACCAACTCCATTTTTTGATAAAATTCCGTTACTCATAGGACTAGATTGAGTCATCAATTATCTTTCAGTGGAACTGACGACCAACACCCTAGCTCAAATACTTTTCGATATTATCACAGGGCAGCGAAGAATTATAGGACTTTTCCGTATCTTCAATATACCAATGTCTTATTTTTGCCCAGAATACCGCCATTGGTCGATGCTCAATTGCACACACTAAAACAGCAGCAACTACTAATTTTTTCTCACGAGTTATGAGAGGACCCCCAAGTACATAGCATAAAAAATCCTGTGATCGGTTGAAATTCCTACCATAGGGCGTGTTAAGGGATAGTGTAGAATTAGTCAATCTAATCCTGATTCATAATTTGGGCCTGAATCGTAGGCAGCTTTTAGAACTAGCACAAACTTAAAAATCAATACAAATTGATCCTGAAATATTACTTTCTCTTTTAAATAAATAAATAAATAGTAATAGTAATAATATTCCCTACATATTTCCTTATTCAGCGCCTGAATTATTTAAATCTAAATGCTGACTTCCGCTCAAGTTCCTTCAGCAATAAATTTAAACTCTTTATTTGCTCAAATAAGACGTTTTACTTTAAAACAATTATAATAGAACTTAAATCAGCAAATATTATTTCATTCATTGATGCTTCAATGATTTCATCATCTACTCGTTCGTAACATACCTGTATAATATAATATAAAATTTACAACAATACAGTGACTACCTACAAATAATTTAGTACTGATATTTGGATATTATACAGATTTGTAGGTATTATAAAATTGATTGATATGAGTTAATTTCAATCTTTTTTTTTAATTTGTTTTTAATTAACGTCGCTTTCAACTGCATGGTCAATGGTCATATCGCGACGCGTATGTTACCCTTCATTCGCAGGAAACTCACGTACCTGCTTTCCGCATTCATCTCAGCCAGCCTGGGTAGAGAAATGCCAGCATCACGAAGTCTTCACCTCGCTGGACGTTGCTTAGCTTCGGTGTCCTACGAGAACCAGTGCATTTAAATCTAATTACTCGGTTTGACGTAGGTCACCTAGGTTTGATCTGGACGGGTTTGGAATTTAAAGGTTCTGGATGTTTTATGCAAGGTAAACTACTTACTTTTCCTCTAGTAATGACATGGTAGTGGAAGTATCGATATGGGTATTGAATACTTTGGACGGCCAGAACAAGTTTAGTGTTCTGGGCTCCTTCCGTGCTCAGTGTATGGGTAACCCTTCAAAATCTATTCCAGCCATTCCGGGCCCAACTAGGGCTGAGTGAGGTTAAATTGGGTAGCTGTTTGTAAGTTTCTAGAGAATTTAAAACCCCCGTCGTGATATATTATGTCCATATTGACCAAATGCAGTTGAAAGCGACGTTAGGACTTAGACCCAAGTGAAAAGAAAAAAATACAATTTATTATGATACACTCAAACTTCGTGACGAAAACTGATTCTGATTATAATATTATGTAGAATATAGATAGCGATCGTATTAGTGATTTTGAAGGTAAAAACCAACTTTCAAACCTCTATGAGACTTAACACAGGTTGTATCTGTATCACCGTTCTAATAGAGGGTGCTGTGTCTTCTCCTCCCCAACAAACCAAGAGGAAGAAACGCGTCACGACAATTTTTCCCCTTCTCACCCCCTAATTTATTGTGTAGGGAAGACGAGTTTTATTATTTTTCCCTTTTTCGGTATGAAACATGAAATGTGTAGAGTGCAGTTCGTGGTAATGCAGTTGCACATTGTTTCCTCTCTAGTATATCTCATTGGAGATATAAGTACCATCAAGAGTATTTGAATATCTACGACAATGTCCTCACAAGTAGTCCGAATTTTTAGAATTTCATAAAACTATGTTTTGTAAGATCACGATCTGCGACAATGAGCATGATTTGGCAAAAATTGGTTATTTGAAGGCGAAAAAAACCATTGATACCATGTGATTGAGCGTGGAAAAACAATGCAATATGATACCTTATAGTTTTATTTGGACGTGTTCAATCACTTCGCACATTTCGTGAGATCATGATTATACAAAACATGGTTGTGTAAAGCTAAATTAAGAAACCTTTGTTTGATACCATAATTATTATTCAGCATGGAAAAACAATACGATTTGATATGTATTGTGCTTTTATTGAAGTCGGCATTTGTTATATGAATTATTTCTTTCCAAATTTTTCTATTTAAAAAATATTTCAGTGATTTCTCTTTTCTCTAGTTTTTCTCTCTTATAGGTCTTCTAAAACTTGGTCACTCTGTCTCATCTGTGGTCTCCCTCTCTTTCTTTTATTTCCTATTTCAAAATCTTGTATTCTTTTTCCCACATAGTAAATATAAATAAAGTCTCTTTTAAATAATAAAAAACAACAGACATCATTTACCATGGATACAACAAAAAAATGTATTCAAAGAACATCTTCTTAATGGAAACCTTGAAAATAAGATGTGATTTCATAGCTGTCGATTTGACTTGGCTGGGGATGCAAAGGAAATTATTGGAGGGGATGGAATGCAATCATAAGATCAGTTACACAGGGACACAGTGGAATGTCGCTTTGAACAAATAGAGAAAACGAAGAGAAGAGAGAGAGAGAGAGAGAGAAAAAAATAGGGAGACACATGATAAGTTTAGTTAATAGTGTAGAAATAATTTTCATGACCAAACCCTTTTAATTTTCCTCTTCCTTTCTTAAGTTTTTCCTGTAATGCTAGTAACCTGTCGTATTGTTGTGGACAAACACTAAAAGTTAATGGACAATGAAGAATAAAGAAACTTTACCCCGGTTCCTGATTTTGTTTATATTTCAAAATTTGAGATTTCATAATATTTTTTTCTTGAATAATGTCCATTTAAAGTTTACATAAAAAAAGTACATATATTACGTTTATTGTCAGTAGAGTGGTGGAATGCATAAGTTTTGTAGAGGCATTCTCAGAACTATCTCTCTTTATTTAGATATTGCATGAATCTCTCATTATAGTCATTATTAATGATATCTTTTCTTGTTACAATGCCCAACACCTTTCCTTCCTCCTCCACATACAAGCTGTGCACTCCTGTTTGTCTGAAGATCGTATAGACAGATGCCAAGTTGGTTTCGACGGACACCTCAATGAAATTCTGATTCATGAAGGGTCTGAGCAAGATGACTTTTTCATAATCCTCGGGATCTCTGAGAGTGTCATGAAGGGTTTTCATGGCTTCCTCATAGTATTCCATAGTGCAGTCTATACGGCAGAGAGCGTAAAATACGGACGTGAATTCTTCTCTTCTCAGTGGTTGTTTGAAATCGTAGATCTTGTGTAAAAGCATAGAACAAAGATAGCTTCGAGAAATGTCCCCCAGAAGAATTCCCCTCGACGATAGGATAGGGTATTTCCCCTTGTTCTGGTCCAGGACCTCCATTATTCTTCTCACTGTTACACTACGGGAAAGAGAGATGATTGGCTTGTTCATGATCTGCGTCACAGGAGTGACATTGCCCCACGGGATGGTTGGGGAGAGGAAGGGAACGCCTTGGTATTTGAAAATCATCTGATAGTAGTTGTAGTTGTTGAGAAAGTACGCAATACAGCGTGCAGTCACTGTTGTCATCAACAGTGGGATGGACAGCGCTTGATAACTACCCGTTGTCTCCACTAAAAGAGCAACTGTTACCAGAGCGTAGTGAAACACACCGGTTATCTGTGCTGCGGCGCCGAGTATAGCAAATTTGGCTGGGTCACTCCAGTTCTTTTTTGCGAAAGAGTAGAGTAACTCACCAACCAGACGGCCCCACAGTGATCCAATAATGGCTTGCGAGATGAACACACCAGTGGCAACTCTGAGGCTGACACAAAGTAAACTTAATATGTATAAACATACCAAGGAAACTATAAGGAGCTGCACCGAGATTGTACCGGGTAGTGCATAAACCATGAACAAGATGATGTGGTGTGGGGAAATGATGACAATGCCTGCCTGTGGCATGGTGTGATTAGCACAGTAAATACTGGGCATCACGAAGTACTTCTCCTGGTTAGTCACGTTCCCACAGTACTCGTTTTTGATATTTTTCAGGCTCATGCAAGGATCTGAGATGAAGTAGAGCAGGCTCATTTGGAAAACTGCCACAATGACAGCGTACACAATAGCTTCCGATAAGAGGAATACATTGTTCCTTTGGCAGTAATATTGATGTAGGTCATAAGCACGCAGAGAGAGATATTTCCAGAGAGAGCCCAGAACTCCGCCGAGAGTACCAATTAGTACATAGACCAAAATCTCGAAACTGCAAAGTAAAAATAATTTCAATTGAAGAAAATTACAATATGTATTCTGTAATATAATATAAAAAATCTGGTGTAAACATCACACGACTTTCCTTATCCCCCCAAAAGGAGTCGAATTCCGCCACTGGTGACTCAATGGTAACAGAGAATTAAAAACCAATGCCAAATTCGTAATCAGCACTTTAAAATCATTGAATTTGATATGTCACAACCCCCATCTAGGATGAATAATAAAAAAGTTAGTCAAAGCGGGTCTCCCCAAAATACCGGTAAATTGGAGCCGAGGTCCAAAAAGTTCAAGATATCAAAAAAATGATCAGAATAGACCCCTATTATTTTTTTAATATAATAAAATGTTGTTCTTCAACTTTTTTTGTATCTTTAACCAATTCAAAGAAGCGGCGCTTGCGGCTAATATTTGCGGCCCTGCGGCCGCGGGATGCGGCCGATTTTAACCAAAAGTTTCGTGGTTCGTCTGGTGTATAAAATTAATTTCCACACCAAATTTCAAGTCTCTAGCTCTTACCGTTCTCGAGATATCCTGTTCACAGACACACACACACACACACACACACAGACGCACGGACCAATGGCTGAAAACAACTTTTTTGGTATCCTGAGGCTATGATTCGCCCAGAAATGTGAAAAACTGGGTAGGTCAAATTTTCGACGAATACAATACTTTCCTTATTATAAGATAAGGAAAGTAAAAATATATTGTTATACGCCAGCGAAGGATGTTTGAATTGAAATCCTTAGCTCGTTTTATTGGGCGGTAAAGTAAGTAGGACTGATTTTTGTGTTGATCTGGTTGTCTGTGAAATTAACATGTTAGAGGTGATTAAATGTGATTAAAATTAAATGATTTAAAAAAAATATTGGGTCGTAGCAATTTAAAACAAGCATTTGCTTGTGGAAAAAGCAAAAGGTGGGGAAATAATGTCTTTTTCTTCATAAGCAAACTGCACCATGTGTAGCGTACTATTAGTTTAATGGTATGATACTCGCTTGCCATGCGGAATGTCAAGTATTCGAATCCCAGAGCAGACAAAGAAATCTTCAAAGTTTGTTTGCAATTGTTTGTAAGAGATACCTTTCGGTGAGATTGTGCTGAACCAGCACCTAAAAGGAAGTATTGTTTCTTTTCTCGGGGTCCATTTCGCCAGCACCACCACCTTTAAAATGTAATGTTTTTTTTACATGGCTAATTTGTGCTTATTTTGTGCTTCTTTGTGCTTCAAACCCCGAATTTTGTGCTTCAACGATGAGGGCGCTACGCCCATTTCAATTTGGTGGTGCTGGGGAAACGGTAGAAACCACCACTTTCGAAACGTAATGTTTTTTTTACATGGCTAATTTGTGCTTATTTTGTGCTTCTTTGTGCTTCAAACCCCGAATTTTGTGCTTCAACGATAAGGGCGCTACGCCCATTTCAATTTGGTGGTGCTGGGGAAACGGTAGAACCACCACTTTCGAAACGTAATGTTTTTTTTACATGGCTAATTTGTGCTTATTTTGTGCTTCTTTGTGCTTCAAACCCCGAATTTTGTGCTTCAACGATAAGGGCGCTATTGCGATTTTTCGGAGACCCCCCTCCCCCACACCCATTTCCCCAGCACCACCACTTTTGATTCGTAATACTTTTTTGATGTCAAATTAATCCTTGAATTTTGTGCTTCTTTGTGCTTCAAACCCCGAATTTTGTGCTTCAACGATAAGGGCGCTACGCCCATTCCACTTCGGGGGCCCCTGGGGAACCACCAGAACCACCACTTTCGAAACGTAATGTTTTTTTTACATGGCTAATTTGTGCTTATTTTGTGCTTCTTTGTGCTTCAAACCCCGAATTTTGTGCTTCAACGATAAGGGCGCTACGCCCATTTCAATTTGGTGGTGCTGGGGAAACGGTAGAACCACCACTTTCGAAACGTAATGTTTTTTTTACATGGCTAATTTGTGCTTATTTTGTGCTTCTTTGTGCTTCAAACCCCGAATTTTGTGCTTCAACGATAAGGGCGCTATTGCTATTTTTCGGAGACCCCCCTCCCCCACACCCATTTCCCCAGCACCACCACTTTTGATTCGTAATACTTTTTTGATGTCAAATTAATCCTTGTATTTTGTGCTAATTTGTGCTTCAAACCCCGAATTTTGTGCTCAATTACTTAAGCTACTATAGCCAATACAAATTGCCGTATATTTCCCATACGCATGGAGACAGACAAGTAAGGAGAGGAAGAACTGAGTAAAAATCACATCGCTGTTATCTCCAATGTTCTACCTTGCAATAGATGACTCATTGTCTCGGAGATAGTTTCAGTGTTGCCGTACCAGGAATATTTTAAAATTTCTCCCTTTACAATTATATTATTAAAGGGATTTCTCAGAAATACAGCTAAGAATGAGTTCGATCCAAACTTATTGTCATAGTTATTTATGGTGCATAAAAATACCCATGTATTGTGTATAGGTAATTTCATGAGAAGCTTACTGAATGATATATTATTTTATTGAGCCAAGCTTAGTATCCAGTTAAACGCTTAGGCGGTGAACTAGTCACATCGGGACGGAGGTTTTACCCTCCATTCGCTTGAAACTCATTAAGTAGCTATTCATATGAACATTACACAGTCTGAGTGGGCCAGGGAATAGCCGGACTGGTCTCTCATCTGAGTCCTAACCTCACTGGGCGTTGCCTAACATCAGTGAGCCATGACCGAATGGTATTTTCAACATGCCATCGATTCTGACATAACAATATTTGTTTATTTTGGTTTAACATCGCTTTCCAACTGCATAGTCATATCACCCTCTATTTTCTCGAAACTCACAAACGCGCTACTCACATTAACCTCACCCAACTTGAGTGGGGCCGGGAATAGCCAGCATCATGATCGTTTGAAGAGGAATGGTCATCAATCCAACTCCTGGCCTCGCTAGATATTGCTTAACTTTAATAAGTGACCGACCTCTGTAGCTTGATCGATAAAGCGGCGGACTTGTAACCTGGAGGTCGGTGGTTCAAGTCCCGGTTTCAGCGCGGATTTAGTAAAGCGAGTTTGAATATCTGTTATATCACGAAAGTGATTAACACAAATGTGAGAACTCAACCTTTATAACTGGAAAAGTACTGGTGATTTGAACGTGCCATCGCATCGACGTGACATTATTTTAGTCAAAATATATTGAGATTAAGTTGATTTTAGTTAAGTTTCGATAGGTTCATTTATTTAAGTGTATTTTCATACAACAAACATCTTCTCCCGACACCTGGTGCCTACCAGGCTCGAGGCATTTCCACGCTGGACTGCTAATGACAGTCGTTGGCTTAAGAATGCCCCGGCCCTGGTATCATCACATGTGCGTTGTAACGTATCTGAAATCACGTCTACCAAAGACTTAAACTGCCGAGAAAATGGTTCTAGTGTTTCGACAGCCAAGCCATAGAAACAGTACTGTGGTGTTAGAGCTTTGTATTTTTTACAAAATTAATTTATGCCAATATGATAGACTTGTTGAATACTTCAGTTACCGTTCTGTCACGACTGTTAAGCAAACACTAGTGAAGAGGGGTAGTCACCGTGGCAGAGTGAGTTAGCGCGCTAGGCATTACACGCATGGTGACCTGGGTTCGATTCCCAGCGGCGCAGTAATTTTTCTGCTCTGTACTTGGATGTTCGGGGTTCACTCATACCTCGTGAGGAAAAATGAGTAGTTACTTGTATGAGTAACGACTAGTGGCGGCATTACCAGAGTAAAAAGAAATTAATGTAATAGAATTCGAAAAGTACAGGAGGCTCTTAGTAATTCTACGCTACCCACAAAAATTGTGAAGAGGCCTTGTGCTTCATCACAAGTAAAGTCATACATACACTAGTGAAGAGGGTGACCATTCAAATTTAAACTCTTGAGATGCAGGCTTTTCACGGCTCAACATAGGGTAGGTGAGGTTAAGAGGATTTTCCACGTAAACCTCACCCAGCCTGTGTCATAATAGAAGGATTTTTCTGAATGGCAGAATTTTTTTTACATAATATGTCTATTTTAGTTATACAACGTCCATGGCACGTTGAATACACCATTTTCCGTTTGTCATAACCATAACATAAATAAAGCAAACTTTAAGCGAAGTTCAACCCTTGTGACGCTAACCTTACCCAGCCTGGGTTGGTGTATAAGAATTTTCAGAATGATAGTACTTTTTGGTAGGATTTTTTTTATGGTTTTTGAACAACAACATAAAATTAATACCTATCTATTTTTGGAGTTCTCCCAGAAACACTCCCCCAGCTACGAGCCTACTTCTTCGTCAAAAGCTGTGGTGGTGAATGAGGGTCTGAGTTTTAAAGAGGAATGAACCAAAGTGGACGTTTTTGTTGACTTTTCAGCTCTTCGTCAACCTTTACACTTACAGGTATTTCTAAAAATAGCCATTGCTATCTACAGGTTAAATTCGGGGCGGAAAAAATCTTTGGACTACACAGAGTAAGTACCTAAGTACCAGGTATCTAATCCTTGAGATGACTGCAATGCGTCCCTGAGTAAATACAGGGTGATTGTATTATGAATACGGGGACACTGTGATTTCGCAATATAATATATAGAAACACAGAAAAAGGGTACGTGAACACGTAAATTTAAGAATGACAGTATAGGAATCAATATGTATGATACTATATATCTCATGTTTAGATTACTCTACCCTAACTGTTTTAAGAACCCAGTAAGCAACAAAAAAATCAGTCTAAATACATTTTCTAGATCAAATCTAATGATTTTGAGATTTTTAGCTAACTGTTACTGTTGAGTGACCAGTGTCGTGTGTTGGCACTATACCCATGTGGTGGCACAACAGTTTATTCAATCTTTCTGAAAGTCTGCATCAAGCGGAATTCTATCTGGTCCAATTAAGAATACTAATTTTCGAGAAATTTTTCCTGAGCAAAAATATACGTTTAGTGGATAGACCACTAAACCAGATATACATAGGTATTTGCATAATTAAATTGAAAATGTTAGTCACAATTAGAGTCTGCGGCGCATTCATTTACATAATTATTAATAATTACCTATATTATTTACATAATTATTATCTAATAATTATATTAGATAATAATTATTCGTATTTGTCGATCTCTTATTATTAATAATATAATAAAATTGCATGATAACATTGATTAATTGACTAGGGGTAGTCTCTTAAAACAATTATTTTGAATTATCTAAATAGGGGGTATCTGATGGTTAATCTGACTGCTACACCCTGTATAACCAAAGTCATGAATTACTTTACATAAACATTTTTTTCATTGTTGACCACCCCCTTTTTTCTGGGAATCAATTAGGACCAATACCGAATATTGAACCAACAATATTTTTGTTGAAATGCGTGTGAAGACAGGTCAGTTTTAAACTTTGCAACCCTTGAGGTAAAAGCAATTCGACCGTAAACTACAGGGTGATGTAAATGATATAGGACACGTAAATTATAGACTTTTCAACAAGTCTCGCGGCTGCTCAGTGGTCAAGGAGTAGCGTCGGTCTCGTAAACCAGAGGCTTCGAGTTCGAAACCCAGCCGGGACCCGAAAACTTATCCTCACTTTTGGGATTCGGACAAGCACATACATATTTAAATTAGGGTTACTGTTTGTATGAACAACGAAAATTACAAGTTTTAGTCATTATGAGTAATACGATTAGGCGACATTCATCAATTATAATTTTAAAAAAGTTGTTGGCTCTATCCATTTAATCACTATGTAGGTATAAGCTTCAAAACTCTGACTTAACTAACGGTATTCACGGTAACACAAACAACAAAATTGAAATTTTATTTTAATATTTACAATTCTTATCAAGGTTTCATTTGTGCTCTTGATATACCACCTACGATATAAGCCCAATGAAATTAATTTTTAGATAAGAAATTATTTTACTGAAACACAATAAAAAAATTCAGAACTGAAGAACTCATATATTGTTCCTTTGAAAAATGTACACTTTGAAAGCGCAATTATTATTATTATTAACTAACCTGGTTGCAGGGTTTTCATTAAAACCCTTACAATTAACACTGATGCGACCTAATTAGATCTATTGTGACGAGTTGATTCTATTCGGTTTTAATGTCCTGATTTGAGATAGATAGTCAGGACGGGGGTTTTACCCTCCATTCTCTGGGAATCGTACCAGCTACCCACATTAACCTCACCAAGCCTGGGTAGGGCCGGAAATGCCAGCCTCACGACTTTGGAGGGGACAGAATTCGAAAAGTCTGCCCCAACCGGGAGTCGAACTCGAGACCTCTGGACTATGGGCAGTAGTTATAACCGTTACGCCACGGAGGCTGGCAAAGCGCAATTTATTGTACCTATATAGATGCACACTAATATACCGATAGGTAAACTCCATAAGTGTAATACCATCAATAAAAAAAGACCAGATTTTTTTATTGAATGCCAATTAAATTTATAATTACGTAAGTATATCACCCTGTATGACAAAAAAAAGTCTCACACAACAGAATTCATGAGTAGGTACCTGCCTAGCTGGTTCCGACAATTAGCCCAAGAAGGGTATGTTTGCTAACACAATAGCTACCTACATACTTTACAAGTACAATGTATCATTGTACATATCTATTATTTTCTGACCTGATTCTCGTAGGCATTAAGTGGAAACTACCCAATTACTTCTCCAACCGAATGAATGAGAATATTTTGACAAGTTGATTCTATATTTGGTTTTTGTATAATATAATTGATCTGATGTATAATAAGTAGTCAGGACGGGGGTTTTACACTCCATTCGCTGGAAATCGTACCAACTACTCATATTAATCTACTATACTTTTAGCCAGGCGCCTGTACGGCTGCAGTTTTCAATTTTCTCTCTCAAAATTCTTCAAATATTTTTAATTTTAAACTTCATTAATCTCAATCTTTTTGATATATTTTAGTGTCATTCAAGTTTTTCACAAAGATATCTACACAACCACTAAGAAATCAATTTCAATGATCTCAGGATGTATGTTGGACGAGAATGATGTATGTACAAAAAGGAGTGCAGAATATTGTTTTAAATATGTGAAAAAGGCAATAAGATTGCGAAATAAATATCAATTAATCTCTATCAGCCTAGGTTGGCCCGAAATAGCGGTCTCACGTGTTGGGAGGAAAAAAATTGGTAGAATCTTTTAGCACAACCCGAGATTGAACTAAGGATTTCTAGACCTCGGGCTATAGTCACAATCGTTAAACCACGGAATATGTCTTAGTATCGACCTACCCCTTACCTAAAGTTTTTCGTTAGCATTTTTTTTCTTAGAGTATATTGTATATTATTTACTAATGAATAGGAATATTGTATATACATAGTATATTATCTTATACAGAGCTTCCACTTCCATACAGTATCACCCAGGCCTGGGTTTCTCTGAATTTAATCCGTATCCCCTTTATCCCCGTATAGCTCACTGAAATTTGTTGCAATGACTTTTTCTTAGTGGGATCTTTAATTAATTTTACAATTGGTTCGTGCCCAGCCTGATTAGGGTATGGTAGGCAATTTATTTTTGTTGTTGTTCCAAAAACTTAATCCCTCGAAAAATAAAGGATAGATGAAACATCAATTCATATTAAGTAAGTATAATAAAGCATTCAAGTATCTCTGATGAACATAATTTAACGTTATGATCTTTATATTATTATTATACATAATATATATCCATTTAGATACATATACATATCTATTTAGATACATATCTATTTAATTTTACTATGTTTAGTAGTTACTTAGATACTAATCGTATTGCTAATAGTTAATTTATATGCTTTGTTCAATAATTTGAATACATACGGAATGAAAAAATCCCACGCGCAAATTGAATGGTACCCTGCATGCTCAGAGATGTTTGAACATCTGGCTACACTGTGCAGTTCACAAGGTTAGGGAGAGAATTTGTAGACAATTGTTGAGAACTTTATGTGGGCGTAGCGCCCTTATCGTTGAAGCACAAAATTCGGGGTTTGAAGCACAAATTAGCACAAAATTCAAGGATTAATTTGACATCAAAAAAGTATTACGAATCAAAAGTGGTGGTGCTGGGGAAATGGGTGTGGGGGAGGGGGGTCTCCGAAAAATCGCAATAGCGCCCTTATCGTTGAAGCACAAAATTCGGGGTTTGAAGCACAAAGAAGCACAAAATAAGCACAAATTAGCCATGTAAAAAAAAACATTACGTTTCGAAAGTGGTGGTTCTACCGTTTCCCCAGCACCACCAAATTGAAATGGGCGTAGCGCCCTTATCGTTGAAGCACAAAATTCGGGGTTTGAAGCACAAAGAAGCACAAAATAAGCACAAATTAGCCATGTAAAAAAAAACATTACGTTTCGAAAGTGGTGGTTCTACCGTTTCCCCAGCACCACCAAATTGAAATGGGCGTAGCGCCCTTATCGTTGAAGCACAAAATTCGGGGTTTGAAGCACAAAGAAGCACAAAATAAGCACAAATTAGCCATGTAAAAAAAACATTACGTTTCGAAAGTGGTGGTTCTGGTGGTTCCCCAGGGGCCCCCGAAGTGGAATGGGCGTAGCGCCCTTATCGTTGAAGCACAAAATTCGGGGTTTGAAGCACAAAGAAGCACAAAATTCAAGGATTAATTTGACATCAAAAAAGTATTACGAATCAAAAGTGGTGGTGCTGGGGAAATGGGTGTGGGGGAGGGGGGTCTCCGAAAAATCGCAATAGCGCCCTTATCGTTGAAGCACAAAATTCGGGGTTTGAAGCACAAAGAAGCACAAAATAAGCACAAATTAGCCATGTAAAAAAAACATTACGTTTCGAAAGTGGTGGTTCTACCGTTTCCCCAGCACCACCAAATTGAAATGGGCGTAGCGCCCTTATCGTTGAAGCACAAAATTCGGGGTTTGAAGCACAAAGAAGCACAAAATAAGCACAAATTAGCCATGTAAAAAAAACATTACGTTTCGAAAGTGGTGGTTCTACCGTTTCCCCAGCACCACCAAATTGAAATGGGCGTAGCGCCCTCATCGTTGAAGCACAAAATTCGGGGTTTTAAGCACAAAGAAGCACAAAATAAGCACAAATTAGCCATGTAAAAAAAACATTACATTTTAAAGGTGGTGGTGCTGGCGAAATGGACCCCTTTTCTCGCGCATCAGAGAGGAAGCATACAAGTGTCAACAGACTCAACAGTTGCTGCTGTTTAATGGCTAAAAAATAATTTTTTGTTTGGTTCATATTCACACCTCCCCGTGTTTAGTCACTTTCACCTAAAAAATGTTCAATAATCCACAGTAAATAGTTTTCTTCAAAAAAAAAGTAGAGTGCCTAAAACTTGAAATCACAATTAAGAGTTGGCAAACGGGGTTCATAATATTTTACATGCCTTCGATTAGCCATCCTGATGAAAAAGAAAGAAATTGAAAAATGTACGAGAGGATTCGACTTTACTCCAACGTTGAGTCTCCTACTGATTACTGATCCGACACCAGATTTTTGAAATTATTTCTTTTAGAAAAGTTTATGAAAAAAAAGGGAAATTATTTAATTTGCTTTTTGATTTAAAGGAAAAGCATATTCCTTCAAAGCAATATGAATTTCTGCGAACTTTGCAAAGCTTCTCCTTTTGTTTTTTGAATACGACTCAATGTCACCTTTGTTCTTTCTTTATTTTTAGTGCACCTTGAATTCTTTCAAAATATCTACAAAAAGACATGAACATGTATGTACGAATTTCTTTGTGGTGAAGCACAAGGCCTCTTCACAATTTTTGTGGGTAGCGCAGCATTACTAAGAGCCTCCTTTACATTTCGAATTATTCTATTACATTAATTTCTTTTTACTCTGGTAATGCCGCCACTGGTCGTTACTCATACAAGTAACTACTCATTTTTCCTCACGAGGTATGAGTGGACCCCGAACATCCAAGTACAGAGCAGAAAAAATCCTCCCCCGCTGGGAATCGAACCCAGGTCACCATGTGTGTGCAATGCCTAGCGCGCTAACTCGCTCTGCCACAGTGACTAAAAAGACATGAACATTACTAATACTAGCCTATTTCCTCTAGTAGTAAGAATATTATGTTAATCTTAATTTTTATCTATTTACTAAATTACGAGTGTGTTATATTTAGGTATGTATATTTTAGCATCATATTGTAGGTAGGTACACCTTATCATACACGTTAATACAATAGTATTCTTGGGTGTGTATCTATGCATGAAAAAATAATAAAATATCCGTCTACGTTACCTCCAATATGTGATTTGATCATCACTGAGATCTCCGTAGAAAGTGTCGCGTCTCAGATCCATCGAGTCTTTGTCCAAAAGTACTAAGTTAAAATGGTGCATAAAAATATGTGAGAACAACTTGGCGACGCAGGAAGAGACAAAGATGAAAGCGATTCCTTCTTTGCTGTAGTTGTTCGTGGTGTGTTCTATCGCCAGAAGAGTTCCCGCTATAGGTGCATCCACGCTAGCTGAGAGACCTGGAATGGAATGCAGATCAGGCTCATCAGGCTCTTTTCTTGGTCAACAATAATTTTATTATGATGTATAATAATTAATATACTAGCTGTTTACCCATAGTAAAATATAAACTCAACTAAGGCAGGACAGTGCTGTTATATCTAGCGATTCCTCTTTATAACTTCTATAATTTTATCAGATGTTAATTTAAAATGAAAGAGAAAGAGAGAGATAAATTCAAAAGATTGAAGTTGTTTGTCTGGCTTGACATCGAGGTACTACTTCTTAAGCGACGAAATATCTTACCGAGTTGAGACAAAATTGAAGAGAATGCTGAAAGCATTATCACCACCCTTGATCAGGCTTTGTTTATATTTATTTCTAACTTGTTACCATGTTCACTGTATATAAAAGATATAAATAAAGCTTGATCCAAATGTTTATATAAATAAAGTTCAGAATATCTTACCTGCGGCCATTCCACAGAAAGCCAGGATTCTCCTCTCATCCTGCTCCCCCAGGAACACGAACTCAGTGGATTTCAACAAGTTTGGCAGCAAGTAGCCGACCGTAGCGCCCAACTGCAGCATGGGGGCAACTTCAGTACAGACTGTGCTCATCGGTATGTGGATCATCATACTTCCGAACACTACGATGCAGGTCTTCAGAGTGAACTGGTTCTTGGTGAGCACTCCATTGGTGTAGGCAATCACGGCTGAGGATAAAAACAAGATGGTCAAAAGGTGTTCGGTCGGTCGATGTTTACAAAAGAATAATTAATATCACGTCAAATAACGTTATTTCAATCTTTTGAAAGTTGATTTGAAAAGAAATTTGTTTACAAATATATTTTTTTAGTTTCCATTTTTGATATGCTTCAATAAATGTAGGTATACCAATGGTAGTTTCTAATCCAGAAATGGTTTTAAGAATATTAAAGATTATCCCACCTGTCAGGATTTTAATCCAAAGGTTTCTATTCAAATGTTGACTTTTGACTGAACAGAGCTTTTTTAAACACTACCAAAACGTTTTACAACAAGACTTCAGAAAAACAGGTCTGTTACCTGATATGTCGTTTCCTCCAGCCTGGGGTGCGAGAAACACAACCAGTCCACATGCTATAATCATGAGCAATACAGACACTCCTATCCAAGCTGCAAAGGCTGGGATGGGGTTTTGTTGGAAGTGTGTGGTTGTCATTTTGAGTATGTAAGGCTTGAAAATGGAAGAGATCAAGTAGGTCCTGTAGATGCGGGAGAGGATGGCAAGGAAGCTAACGAGGACAGACGTGCAGATGACAAGTGCCCAGCGTACGATATTGAGCTTGGCTCTGTGAGCGTCGGATTGACTGTAAGAATTAATGTTTGTAGAAATATGAGTCATTGATTAAATAATAAAAACAATTATATAATATATTCTATTAGAGTTCAATAATGAATGATATACCCATTATGAATAACTCATTGGATTATTCATTTATTAATAAAATGATAATTATTGTAGATTGAGTCAACTAAAATATAAAATATCTCCGAAGCTTTTAAATCTAGTACTTGCACTTGTACCCAAGGAGGGCCAAATTCATTGTGATAAGGACATTTTCGTACTCAAATTATTTAATTGAATTATTGACATTATACAATGTGCAAGTAAATTCAATAAAAACTCATTTACAGTAGAAATCGTTTATAACGACACCGTTTATTATAACGAACAATCGGCTATAGCAAACAAAATCTCCGGTCCCTTGGAGACTTATGGAAAATTAACATTGGTATCGTTTATAACAAACATCGGCTATTAGGAACAATATCGGCTTTAGCGAACAAATTCTCAAGTCCCGTGGCTACTTTCTATCGGTTATAACGTACAAAATTCATTTTGATGCTCTGTGAGTAAAACAGAAAACATGTTTAGTTATGCAGATTTTTGTCAAGGAGTAGATGAGTGACCTGTCTAATATAGATCATTTTTTTAGGAACTTTAAAGTTAGTATTGTTTCAGATTTTGAATTAGTGGATTATGAATGTACCTACATTCATACATAATTGTACATTTTTCATGTCTTACGAAGTTCCCTTATAACGTACATTGTTCTCTATAAGCGATACATATCGGATATAGTGAACTTGTTCGTTATAGCCGATATATCGGTTATAGTGAAAATCGGCTATAAGGAACAAATCTGTCCGGTCCCTTGAAGTTCGTTATAAACGATTTCTACTGTATATACCTAGCCTCATAAATTGTTTCAAATTTCAATGTATTTTGATTAACTTACCTGAGCCAAAATTTCTTGAATAAATCATTTTCATTCCTAGCATTGTCTATGGATTCGTAACGATGATGGTCAAGAGCTATCATTGAGCAGGCCTAGAAAAAAAAATTGTCATAGTAACAATCTTGCACTCTGTTTAATCTGCTGAACACTGAGACTTAGTGTTAAGGAAGATTATGATCAATCCGGTGTAGTAAAAGGTAAATTGCATTAGACAAGAACTTTTGGGTTAGACAGAAGAAATAATTTTATCATAAAAACAGTAGAGTAGGGTTGTATACCAGTAGTCGTAGGTTTACTGCTATAGAGGGAGAGAAAGAGATTCACTCAACTATTCTGATGGATAGGTACTTTTACTTAGGGTTGCTAAGATTCTTTAAAGCAACAGTTTACAAGTAGTCTGGCAAGGGGCCTTATGCACCAGGAAAAAAACTCATCACTTTTCGAGTGCAAAGAGCGTGTCAATTAATTGTAACTAAGAAATAAAATGATTAACAATAACATACCTCTTTATTTTTTTATCACTAAAGAGAATGTTTATCAAAACGTTGTGACAGTGTCAGCAAAAGACGGAGAAACTAAATTTTGTAAGCTCAGGAAATCTTCATTGGCCGCATAAAGCTGTAATTATTTCCCGGTTTGTGGGCTGAACTGATCTTTTGGTATATTCAAATTTGAATGTATTGGCACGAACGACCAGAACTATTTGGTTGACATTGACCCAATTGGTTTATGACAATTAGCAGACAAAAAATCCACTATTCTATAATGAATTTTCTAGGCGGGCCTTCTAAATATTACCTTCTACAATGCATAAGTAATACTATTAAAAAAATCACCTTAGTCTCTCCATTTTCAAGGTGTTGTCCCTAAAAGACCAAATGGGAAATCGCAAGTGTAGCAACCAGCAGGTGTGCTATAGTGTTCACGTCACTTTGCTGTTTCTACAATCTCAAATCCTCTGAGTGTATTCCAACACTTGGATGTGAAATATGTTAAGTGAGGAGATGGAAGAGGCTTGGAGAAGTGTCAATGAATAAGAAAACAGAGGAAGAGGCAGTAGATCGGTTTCTCTTTTAAAACGTCCTGCATCGAATTTTATTTGGGCGCTAACCTTAAAAACCCACATTTAAAGAACATTAATAAAGTACAAATAATATCAAAGGTTGGTGCCTAATTATATTTTATTATGATTTTTAAAGAAGATTATTTGTGAAACTTGTACATTAATTATTATCATACTTCCTATTATAATTATTATCATAAACAACATTACTAGATCCAGGAAATCTCTGTAATCTGAGACTGTAAGAAAAGACTACTCCATAATATTCCACTTCCATGGATAACAGGAAGAAGGACTAAAATACAGCAACAAAAAGCTTTTTTACTTCCGCACAAAGAATATTTGTTACCCGCACGGTAGCAGCAGCGCTGAGGCGAAGCCAACTCCCTAAAGAGCTTTCCACACATAAATACACATTTCTATTTTGACATTTTCAAGAGTCCCCGTGGAAAGCGGGTTTGCCTCTCGTCCTGATTTTATTCATCGTCTGGAAAGTTTGTCCTCAACCTGAGTGAATCCGCGGGGGTGAAATATGCTTACTATCCAAAGGCAAAGATTTTCGGCTGAATATTTTGGAAGTTTTCTGATAAGAGACCGTATCAGTGAGGGGTACTTTGCAAGATTACACAGGTATTGAAAGTAGATGTAAATATTTCTTTTTATGCATTTTTTCCAAAATGACTTCATAGGCGTCAATTGAAATAAAACCAACCAGAACAATTCTTGGCACAGCCGTACCCTTGGCACTTGCAGAAGATAGATAAAAGCGCGTAACAACCGTGAGCCTCCTACTTGCCAGGAAATATTGCAGCTTTCACATCAGTTTGAAGTGATGATGATAATCACTTCAACACTCCTACAGGGTATAGTGTTATTGTATTAAATACACCGACTAAAGGTGTCTCAAGATGCAAGAGTGATTTCAAATTCGAATAACGTACAAATATTTTATTAGTTATTTCTTCCTTTTTTTTAAAAAAAAAATAGAATATTGCATTCATAAACTTGGAGAACAAACGCTCTTTATTGACTAAGAGCGCGGAAGTTTTAATCTTGCTATACGAAAAAGGAGAAATCAAGGATGATAGCTAGTTTAATATGTATTTCTTTGTATTATTATATGCCAATTTTAGTGGGAGGGGAAAATTATAGGACCATTCAATTATCTTTAATACCCTGATATGTATGTTACAAGCGGGCTGTCGCCCGCTTTGCGGTCCGAGGCATGGCCGTGAAAGCAAAAAATCCTTTTTCGCCAATGGCAGGTGTTGTAGTGGGAATTTCGAAAAATCCCGTCTTATTGCACATCTAGACTATAAGACAAAGCTACCTACCAAATTTCAGCTTCCTAGGACTTACGGTTTAGGCTGTAGAGCGATGATCAGTCAGCGAGTGGTGAGTCAGTCAGTGACTTTGACATTTATATATTAAGATTTTTGCTCACGAGGTATCAGTGTACCCTTAACATCCAAAGTAGAGAGTCGAAAATTTCTAAATACACTGGGATTCAAAACCAGGAGGGTCAACATGTGAGTGCTTCTTTCACCTCTGGGTCATGGTTGTTACGTAATGAGAAGACGAGCTTTCATGAGGTTGGAACAAAGACTGTCAATACTTTATTATCAGATCAGTTGCCTATCTCTGAGTATATACATATATTATATAAGTACCTACATAATATTACATAAGACATAGGTACCTACATGATCCTTTTTTTTTTTCTTTTTTTTTTTTTTTTTTTTTACAAAGTTGAAAATTAAAAACTTTGCATGAACAGGCTAATTACAAACAAGGCCAGTTCAACTGCAAGCATTTAATTTAATCACAAAGATTTATCCCATAGTTCTAGGATCCCATGTTGGATCTTCTGTTGTATTATCTAATTCTGGTTCAGACTCACTAGACAAGTACTGTAAGTATGAACCATCCAGATATTCCTCGGGACTGTCATAGGTTGATGAATCATCACTCACAACTATAGTAGACAAAGTAGGATCACCCTCAAGAGATGAATTTAAATCATTTGAAAAAGTTGCAGGAAATTCATTACGTATGAACAATTTATAAGTTTTTCTTTCACATACTAAATCCTTTTCTTTATCTTTAGCAAGACTTTGTTCTGCTCTTAAATTTGGATTGTCATATCTTTTTCTCAAGAATATTCTGTTCCTAATGAACAGTTTACCGTCAGGAGTTTTAATTTGATATGCTCTGAAGGAGCCTAATTCATTGGGTAGTTTAGTAATGACTGCTGATTGCCATGTATCCTGAAGTTTTTTCTGAAAATAAACGTACTCATTTATTTTGAATTCAGGTAAGGATTTAGCATGCTTATCTTATTGAGATTTCATGTTACTAATACGTTTTTTATTCGTATTTACATATTGACTATAGGGAACCGGACTGACTTTTAAGTGACTTTTTGAAGTAGGTAAATTTGTCCTCAAATTTCTTGAATTTAGCAACTTTGAAGAAGATTGTTGCCCATCTTGACAAGAATTTCGTAATTGTAACATAGCCAAATAAGGATCTGTCCGGTCCTCTTTACATTTATACAATGTAGTCTTAACTAATTTAACTGTTCGCTCTACTAAACCATTTGATTTAGGATAATAAGGAGATGAACACTTGTGGTCAATATTCCAAGCACTGTAAAATTCTTTTAGTTCTTTTGAACTAAAAGGCGGACCTCCATCACTAATGAGCTGGGCTGGAATGCCCTGACGAGCAAAAATACTTTTAAAATGCTTAATAATTATCTGACCGTTTGAACTACTTAACAATACAGTTTCAAAAAATTTCGAGTAATAGTCTACAATTATTAAATATTTTTGACCTTCAAATTCAAACAGATCTACGCCAACTTTTTCCCACGGATAAGAAGGTACTTCGTGTGGAATAAGTGGCTCTTTACTGTTACTAGGTTGAAACTTTTGACAAGCTCCGCAGTTCTGTATCATAAATTTTATGTCATCATAAAGAGTAGGCCAAAATATTATATGTTTTACAAAATTCTTGGTTTTAGTAAAACCCATATGGCCAACGTGAGCATCTTTTAACAATTTAGACTGCATAGCTTGAGGTATAACAACAGCGTTATTATTAAAAACAATGTCATTTAAAACATGTAATTCATTTCTGTACATAAAAAATGACCTGACAGACTGAACCACAGAATTTTTATGAGTAGGCCACCCTTTTTTAATGTACTGAATCACCTGAAGCAAGACTGGATCATTTTTTGTTGCTGTAGCAATTTCCTGTAATTTTTTATCAGTAGCATTAAGAGTCCTGTAAAACATGTTAGTGTGAACAGCTAACTCCTGATCCAGACTTTCTTCAAATTCGTAACACTTTTCTTTTAAAGCTGCCCTAGACAGGGTGTCCGAAACATACATGTATTTCCCTGACTTATAAATAACATGTAAGTCGTACATTTGTAATTTTAACATCATACGTTGTAGGCGGTTGGGAATGTCTGATAACGATTTTTTAAATAATGTGATTAATGGTTTATGATCCGTTTCGACAACAATAGACTGACCAAAAATGTATTGATGAAATTTAGAGCATCCGAACCAGATTGCAAAAAGCTCTTTCTCGATTTGAGCATAGTTCTTTTGGCAATCTGTGAACGACTTAGAGGCATAAGCCACTGGCTTACTAGACTGAAGTAGACATGCGCCCACTGAGGCTTGAGAAGCATCCACATTTAGCACAATAGGTTTGTTGACGTCAAAAAACGACAATACAGGGGATTTGCAAATAATTTGCTTTAGCTCTGCGAATTCTTTTTCGTGCTGACTCTCCCAACACCACAACGATTCTTTTTTAAGTAGTTTTCTTAAATTTAGACACTTTTCTGAGAGATTAGGTACAAAACTAGCTAGGTAATTTACCATGCCTAAGAATCTCTGTAAATCCTTGACACACTTTGGCACTGGCATTTTCATGATAGCATCAATTTTACTGTTATCTGGAATCATGCCACTTGACTGAAATATTTGGCCCAAAAATGATATTTTATTTTGACCAAAAAGACATTTTTTCTTATTTAGTTTTAAATTAATCTCTCTGACTCGGTTTAGAACCTTAACTAAAATTTTATCATGTTCTAATTTATTTTTAGCATAAATTAATAGATCATCAACGTATATAACTACACCCGGTATATCTGAGAAAGACTCTACCATTTTTTGGTGAAATTTTTCTGAGGCTATACAAATACCGTAAGGAAGTCTTAAAAATTTAAATCTGCCAAAAGGAGTACCAAACGTACATAAATCAGAGGATTTATTATCTAATTTTATTGACCAAAAAGCTGTACTTGCGTCAAGCTTTGAAAAAATTGTGGCTCCTGTGAGCTTAGCACGAATATCCTCTACAGGGTGGACCAAAAAAACGTTTACACCCGTTAATGGTAGATTACTGACGACATTTCCAGGCCGGATCTGGAATCCGTTTTTTCGGATTCGCCTTCGTAACTGCACAAAGTGATTTTTTGTAACTTTCCAAAAAAGTCCGACTTTGGCTTATTCTTCGGGTCAGTGCTTTGTTTCTGTTTAAGATGAGTTGATTCTGAACAGTTCTGCAGAAAGCCAACAAAATTTCGATGTTTTAAGCTACACTATTTTGTTTTTTACGGTTTGGTTTGTCATATTTTTTCACACCTGGACAGAAAAAAAACACACGAAAAAACTTTTTTACTAAATAAAACACTCGACATTTGTCCGAACAAATTTTGGCACAGACACGGGCAAGTTTGATAAAAGTTGGCGGCCGCCCCGAGGATGCTAAAAAATAATTTTACGATTTTTTATCACGTGATCTTCTGGGAAAAATTATTAGATGTTTGCCAAAAACTCTTCAAAATTCCTAAGAGTTTTCTAGCTGTAGACTGTGTAAGGGCGTCTTGTATTGTTTACAAAATTTGTTTACATTGCTGTTTTTGAATACCGCGGTCTTACATGTCTTCATCAGCCAGTTTAGGAAAATTCAAATGATAGTTTTCGTGCTTTTCAGATTGTCAGTGGTGTTAGCTAGATGTGCTAGTGCTAAGAGTATTAGTCGCATGACCGATGTTCAATTCTCGGCGATCAATATTTTTTTAATTATCAAAAAAAATCTGATGGAATATTTTATTCATACCTGTATCTGACTTGTTGTAACACCAACAACTTATGGTTTTTTTGGAGGTAATACCATATTTAAATTGAGCTATATCAGATACTATTGGTATCACAATTCACATAATTATTATTCATGTAAGACCCTGAGAGACTGCCTTGATAATGGATGGTTTTTCTTATGCTTCCCTAAGAGAGAAAATAAACTGGTGAATTTTCCTAACGAAAGTAGAGTTCATAAAATAATGCCAGGTAAATATGTAGGTAGGTTCTTCTATCATAAACAATACTAATTAAATAACAAATATTTACCGACTGCCAATCCTGAAAAAAAACTTCTAATAGAAATCCTGAAAAAAAACAAGATAATATTTTGTAAAATGAATAAAATTTTATTATGTTTTATACTATTTGGGTATAATCAAAAAGGTATTAAAATAAACATTTTGTCTGAGGATGTTCAATGAGATCGATTAGAAGCGCACGATTAGCTCAGTGGTAAGCTAGTCACTTGCCATGCGGAAGATCCCACCCGGGTCCGAACGCCAGAGACAGCAAATCATGTTCCGTCTAATGTTGCGGAAGATTTCAGGTTTTTCTGTCAGGTCATCAAATGCCAACAGGATTCTTGCTGTCAGATTCTGCTACTCTTGCGTCTCCACTGGTATTTCGTAAACTATGTTTTTCACGTGATCCCAAATGTTCCTGTTGGCAGCTCCATATTCTGCCAAATGCAAATCTGCCATTTCAGCATCCGAATAATAATTATTATGTAACTTGTACTAAAAAAACTCAAGAAGTTTAAAAATAATATTTCATAGAATGCAGAAAAATATGCTTGAAAACTATCATCGAGAAACAAAGAATCATTCATTTGACTGGCCTTTAATTAATTCCAAGGAAAATAATTATCAGACATAAATAGCTAATTACTCTTTGAGTACAAGACGACCCTACACGGTCAACACTTTTAAGATTTTGAACATCATTTTTTGAGACTTACCTTGTTCGTTTTCCCAGAAGATCACGTGATAAAAAATCGTAAAATTATTTTTTAGCATCCTTGGGGTGGCCGCCAACTTTTATCAAACTTGCCCATGTCTGTGCCAAAATTTGCTCGGGAAAATCTTGAGTGTTTCAAAGTGTAAAAAACTTACATGAGAATTTTTTTTCTATTCAGGTGTCTAAAAAGATGCCAAACCAAATCGTAAAAAACAAAGTAGTGTAGCTAGAAACATCGAAATTTTGTTGGCTTTCTGCAGAAATGTTTAGAATCAACTCATCTTAAATAGGAAAAAAGTTCTGACCTGAAGAATAAGCCAAAGTCGGACTTTTTCAGAAAGTTGCAAAAAATCACTTTGTGCAGTTATAAAGGCGAATCCAAAAAAACAGATTGCAGATCCGGCCTGGAAATGTCGTCAGTAATCTACCATTAACGGGTGTAAACGTTTTTTTGGTCCACCCTGTATATTAGGTAACTGATATTGAGATCTAATTATTTGTTTATTAAGAGGCCTTGGATCTAGACAAATTCTTAGACTATTGTCTGGTTTAGACACTAAAACTACAGAATTTAACCATAACTGAGGTTCTGAGACTTTTTTAATTACATTCATTTTTTGCATCCTTTTTAATTCTTCTTTATATTTTGACAACAATTTAAAAGGAACTCTACGAGGCGGGTCAATGTGTGGTACTGCGTTTTCTTTGAGTGTAATAGAACAATCCCCAGGTAGACACCCAAGACCTTCAAATACATCATTGTAACTTTTTACCAAATTTAAGTAATCACTTTGCTGATGAGAATTTACGGTTCCGATTTTCTTTATTAAATTGAACTTATTACAAGACTTAAGACCCAGAATAGTTTTTTGAGAACCTTCTGCAATAAAAAATCTGACATGCAAGGACATATCATTTATTTTACACAATAAGATACACTGACCTTTGGTGGTTATAACTGTACCTCCATAGGATGTTAATTTACTACTAGTAGGCTTGATAATTGAATCCGGTAATTTGAGTTTTTTGAACTCTGAGTAACTCATCAAATCAGCTTCGGCTCCCGTATCCAAACACACGTCAATGAGCTTATTGTTGATAATAGCTCCAACAATCCAAGAACTCACCGAACTAGAATGCGAATCCTCTTCATTGACGGAATTGATTTGCACACATCCAATGATAAATTCATTACTTGAATTATCTGGCTCACTAACACACCCTATACTAGTAGACTCTTCATAGTTGACACGCTTCACGTTCTTCCTATTCCTACAGACAGCTGCATAGTGTCCCTTCTTTGAACACTTGTGACATATGGCATTGACTGCTGGACACGCATTTCTATGTACTTGACCACATCTTCCACACGTTCCTTGGCTTGACTGACTAGACTTTGATTTTGACGAACCCGACCAGTGACCTTGTGACGACCTCTGCGGCTGCGACTTGTACCCACGATTGAATCTTGAGACTTTCATGACCTCCGCTTTGCTGACATCTTCTCCCTTTGCCATTGACATCTGGATTGTCCTCGCCAAATCCATTACAAAGTTCAAATCCTTGTCCCCTTCTTGTAGTAATCTCTCCTTGATATGAGCATTTTCTTCAACAAGACCAAGTATAAAAATATCTCTGACAAGAGAATCTTTTAAGTCTTTAAATTCACAAGGAGCTGCCAAATTTTTCAAGTCAGTAAGGAATGACTCGAGTGGCTCACCAGGAAGTTGTTTCCTTGACAAGAATTTGTGTCTTTCCAAAGCTGTATTTTTCTTCGGGGCAAAGTAGTCATTGAATAATTTGAGCAAATCAGGCAACTTGCATGCTTTCACGTCCTTATTGAAAGACTGAAAAATGGGTACCACCTCCGCGCCTAATAAATGCAATAATAAGGCGACTCTCCTTTCTTCATCCTTGTCGTCGACTTTGGCTGCCACCAAATACTTTTCAAATTGAAACCGAAATAATTTCCATGCCTCGTACTGTTGCGTACCATTCAAACCAGAAATCTTCATAGGTAACAACGAATTCGAAAATGGTGGTAAAGATGACATGACGACAATTTTTTATGCACTTGACTTTAAAATTTTTTTTTTTTTTTTTAGACCGATAAGACTTTATAATTTATTAAATGTTAAACATGACGACTGGAAAAATTTCCGACAAGTAAAGTTACTTTTAAAAAGTACTCGACGATCGTTCATTCAAAAAAAAAATTCACTTATTATAATTATCTGAGTGATTCGTAGCCGACCTACACCAAGCACAGGTAACACCTGACACCATGTTACGTAATGAGAAGACGAGCTTTCATGAGGTTGGAACAAAGACTGTCAATACTTTATTATCAGATCAGTTGCCTATCTCTGAGTAGATACATATATTATATAAGTACATAATATTACATAAGACATAGGTACCTACAATGGTGACAGTAGTAGTAACTTGCTTGAAAAAAAATTAAAAAAAAAACCTTAAAAGAAATAACTTTAAAAGGAACGTACTTAAAAAATAAAAAAAAATAGTGCGTTGTGATTGGTTGAAACTCTGACTTGAGAGAGGATCTAGCTTATCTTTAATTTCATAATGTTTTATAATTTGGCCCCAAGAAGATTAAAATGAAATAATACAATGGGCCGTATGTATAATAAGAAGCAAAAGTTTTTACTTCTTTGGAAATAAAAGGTGCATAGGTATTCATAAAGGACTTTTTATTTTTATTAGTAGCTCCTGCAACTTAAAAAGGGAGCAATTGCTTGTGAGCAAAAGCAAATGCTCACGAGTAAAAGCAAATTAAATGATTTTGGATACGAAAGTGAACAAAGGCTTTATTTACCTTTTACTTCGAACTTTTGCTCACGAGCAAAAGCTTCATTTTATGAATATGACCCCAATAAATAGCTTGTCCAAACAAAATCTACAGAATTAAATGCATAAATTTTGTAAAGATACAAAAACTTCGCCCCCGGGTGGGCTTGAACCACCAACCTTTCGGTTAACAGCCGAACGCGCTAACCATTTGCGCCACGGAGGCTGGCGAGAGGAGGGGAACGAATTACTTTACTTAAGTCTCGAGAGGAAGAAAATAATGGAAATAACAATACATCAAGGTTGGGATGCCTGCATGTGACGTCATCGCTATGGAACAGAGCAGGTACAATACTGAGGTCATCAATCCATGACGTCATAACTGGCAGTATCTATAGGTAGTACAACAAGTACTAGGTACTGTTCTACTTGAATCGCCATTGTGTTAGTTTTCATTGGGTTTCCAGTAGCTTTCTTTCTGAACGTCTCTGGTGTTATTATTTTCTCTACGAGTATCTAGACATTTGTATGGTCATGTGCCTCTAGGATCATGTGATTGAAAAATAATTTATATGGTCAATGGTCCTCAAGTGAACAATATTTCCATAAAAATTGTTCTGTCTTGGAACTTGACTCTTGGTGTTACACGATGTGCATCCTGTGGCGAATTGGCGATATGGGGAAGAGTGTTTTGGGAAATCTTAAGTTTCTTCCAATTTGAAAGGCATGCTTGCGGACCAAATAGGAGCTGAACAGTTAGTCACAGATCTTCTAATGGCTTTATTGGGTATAGATTACCATGTTTTCTTAATTTACGTATTACTAAATAGAAAGAGCAGCAATACGGTAGCGTAAATAGACCGACAGACAGACACAAAACCAAAGTTATTTAAGAGGTTATGAAAATTCCAGAAATACGAAGAAAAAAAATTGAAATTGGTAGATATAAATTTTATTGTGATTGAATATTCCAACTTTATCCATCTTGTAAATTTCCTGATCGTTTCAGAATTTCACTTTCAACCAAAGGTGTTCCAGTTTCAGCGAATTCCTTCCCCGGTCCTGTCTTCCTGTAGGAGCTCAGATTCTCCGTCTCCCGCAGTTCTATCTCGTCAAACAGCTCCTCTTTGGTGGCTTCGGCGATGGGTTTGCCTTGACCCGAGAACAGGTACTCTCTGTAGATGCGATCCTTCTTGCGGTAAGTTCCATGAATCTGGGGAATAGAAAATTACATTTTATAAAAATATTGCAATATCGCAATTTGAAAAGCATTCTTTGAAAGAAAAAGGAATGATAATCACGTCATTAAAAATCTCCATGGTTAATTTTCATCTAGGTTTTATGAATCTTGAATTGTATTATTTAATGAATAACATTTTTTCAACTAAAAACGTTGTTTTGGTTACCTGTACTATTCGGTCAATTTCTCAATTACAAGAGGAAAATTTAGGCATTGGTTATCCGAGCTAATGGAAACTCCCACTTGCCTTTTAGCTGCTAAAGAGCCATTTGAATAATGTGAGCAGATTTTCATTGAAAGTATATTTTTAATTATTTTTTCTTAACGTCTATTATTGGGATCTCTAAGATGGGATCTTTAGATTTTATTGAAATCCAGAGATCCCATCTCACAATTCAGCTACCCACATCACCCTCACTCAGCCTGGGTGGGATCAGGCAGAAATCCAAATCTTCACCTCGCTGGATGTAGCTTAATTTCATTGACAGAACGGAAATTTTTTAATTCAACGTTCCATCGACGCTGGCTTTCAAAAAGTTTGAAAAAAGAAATGAACTGAAATAGGTAATGCGAGTGTTAACAATCATTACTTACCTTATCCCAGAGGTAAATATTGAAGCCAAAGTTAACATGAAAGTACTGGTGATGGTTGTCGTGGAAGATTGGGTCTGGTTGCCAAGGCTGCCACCAGAATGACTTCAGATCCACGCCGGAATGGATGATGATCCCGTGGTAGAACGTGTACACGGCTATCACCTGGAAGGGAACTGGAGGAATAACATCTATTTAATAATGTCATTTACATTTATGTTCGTCTTCATCCTTGAATTTACATAAGGTGCATTGGTAGTCAAGTGGTTAAGGCGCTAGTCTGGTAATCCAGGTAGTATGGGCCCTGGGCGCGTAACCCAATGCATAAATTTTTCCTCATTGATTTGATTTTGTGACCACATAATAATAAGACTTTGAGGGTTAGGTCATTTGGTGGTAAAAAATGCTTTAACCATTATTAACCTCGCCTGGTGGTTACCTTCCACTAAAGAGTCTTATTAGTATTACAATTACAACAGCCAAAGGAATATGCTATGATGATTATGGTCAACGTGCAGGGGACAGACATCCACGAAGGAAACTGGTATGTATGTTATGTAAATTTCATGATGTTGACTTGATGTCATGTAAAGTGATTTTGAAATCACTTTAAAGGGATTCCAAGAAAAGATAAGTCTGAAAACGGTAAATTTTCTATAATTATGCTAGTGTCTCCTATACTGCGGAATTCCATTTTCTATACCTAGTAGGTACCTACATTTACAAAAAAATCAATTTTCTTTAAATTGAACTAATCTTAAAAATGAATCTTTACTGGACTATCGGTATAATGGGACTGTTAATCTTGCACTGCTATTCAAAATAAAGATATACTTTTAAGAGGTAGAACGATTAAATACCATAATGCACAGGTATCACAAAGAGAGGAACCATGAGGCAAATCTGAACGTGCATCATCTCCACTGGATGAATGGCGGTCACAGAGAAAGCTGTAGGCTGCTTGTAGCGGTGGTGGACTTTGTGGAAGTGCCTGTAGAGGAAGGGTGTGTGGAACAGACGATGGTTCCAGTAGGTGGTATAGTCCTGAAATGGGAAAAAAATATGAAAATCTTATGAAAGAGATAATAGCCACTGGAGGGAGTGAGTGAAGATAGCTAGTAGCCACTGAAAGGAGTGAAGATAGTAACCTCTGTGAGATAGTAGCCACTGCAACTCAGACCTCGTGAGGAAAAATGAGTAGCTGCTTTGATGTGAGCAGTGACTAGTGGCGGAATTATAGGCAAAAATAAGATATCGGGATACTGAATATACGGAAAAGTCCTATAATTCTGCACTACACAGTAAAAGTGTGAAACCATAACACAAAGAAACACATTTTTTTATTATGAAAATAGACTTATTTATCAATTTCTGACAACATGTTGGAATCTTGAATTTTTCTTTCTCGAGAAAAACTCGAATTCATAATTTCTGATCTTTAGCTCTTATAGAGCTGAAAAAAGCACAAGTGATTTCCTCGTTGTAACATTATCAGTTCTTTTTTTCTAACTCACTTGTGAAAATTGCCAGAGATTGATACCTTTCATTTACTATACAAAAAATATTGGCAGGTAAAAGATTGCTCACCTGATAGATGAATATGACAGGCCACTGCAGGAGCCACCACAGCCAGGTGTACTCATCCATCCTCCAGTACACAGTGCAGGGACCCCCGTTCATGATGTACGTGACCACCAGGGCACTCAACGTACCGGATGTGAGAAGACTCAGCGAGCCAACCTTGATCTCATCCAGCTCCAGTTCTTTGGAGAGCCATTTGTTGGATTGACACTTCCACTCCTCCGGCCTGTCCCGTTTTCCTACGTAGAAGTAAAACTGTTTGCATATTAGAGAATTGAACTATTGAGAAGCCAATGATGATGGCACGATTTTAAATGAGCTTACACTAGGTATATCTGGATTTTAACAATTAATATAAATCACAGCAAAGTATTGATGTCAAGAGCACAGGATCACATACATAAATAAGTAAATGTACCTATATCTAATACCCTATGGGTGGAAATAGTTAGAATTTAATTTTACTACCATTGTGGGGCTGCTGACCTTCGGCTCTTTCAATGTCTTCAGAGTGATTAGTAATCATCTTGCTAGACATCATCACCAATGATTAGCTTTCAATAATTTGTTCATGATCGATTTGGGATCAGTTTTCAAGATTTTACCCAATAAGTCCAAAATAACCTTACAAAAAAGTCGCCTACGGCGCTGTCTAACTCATTTTCATTTATGTTTAGGATTTTTTTTTTTTTGAAATGCAATGTTTGTACCAAATAAAAGTTTCGTTGGGCGTTTTTAAAAGATTCTTTAGATAGTATGTATGTATTTTGGACCTAAACAATGTGGACAATAATTTATAAAAGAAGCAATTAATCCTACTTGCAGTGCCCTATGGTGCTTACAAAATGTCTTCAGAATGTTCAATGTTCTTTTTTCTGTATGTTTTACCCTTGCAAAGGGTCCTTTCTTAGTATTTTGGATTTACCACAAGGTAGCTCAACCGAAAATCAGATTTGCTAATGCTTTTCTAATTAATATTACTTTAATATCGCTCATTGTACAGAATAATTATTCACAAGGCGTGTTCCAGCCTGTTATTGCATGGAGCCTCCAGGCAACATTTGTTGCAAGTCGCATGCTTTGAGTTGTCTCATTAGAACCCGCCTTAACACTTTATACGCCAAGCCCAAAATCGTGATTTTCCCCTGAGGCCACGATTCAAAGGATTGTCTCTCAATATGTGCGATGTGGCCCCCAGCAAGTTTGTTTTTCATGGGGGGTCACGTCGCTCATATTGAGAGACACTTTGTTACCTCTGTTTTTGTATTTTAGTTGACTTTATTTTTCGCTGTCGCTCATATTGAGCGACGTGGCGTACAAAGTGTTAAGAATAAGCGTGCAACTATCCAAGATACTCACATGCAGGAAATAGCCAATACCAAAGTACATGCCATATCCAACGAAACACGATGACAACCAAATGATTGGGAAGTTCGTAAAATATTTTGAAAACTGATCCAGAGTGAGTGAACTTGTTTCATTTTGGGACCAGGATGGATCCATCTGCTTTTTGATGTTGAAATATAAGAATAGCCAATCACCTGGAAAAAATATATATATATATTTATTTATAACTATTGTTTCTTAAGTGAAGCTCGTTTGAGTGTTTGTGACATCAGGATTGTGATGGGCACAAAATTGCATTAGAAAAGACCATATTTGAGTTTGTTCAACAGTTCACGGATTCTTTATCTTTATACAGTATGTTTCAGAAAAGGTGGCCACCCCCTCGTAACTTTTTAACGCGACGGAATTTTTCAATTCTGTAAAGTCTTAGGTATAGGAAGTGCCCTATGGCCCATCCTGTGGTCATATTTATTTTTGGCCCCGGTCGGCCCTTCCGGCTTTTAGGCCATATTTTTTCATTTTTCTCGCGAATTTTAAATGGAATGCTATATTTTTTATTCCTGTTAATTAAAGTCCAAGTTAAGCTGAGTATAATGAGCTTTTAAAACTTTCAAAAACCTTATCAGGGGCGGAGCTAGTAGGGTGCAAGTTTCAAAACTGTTACACGCTGTATTTCAGCGTTAGTTAGATTTTTTAGTACTCTTTTTATTTTCATAGTTTCAAAATATTGTTTTACACTATATGAAGTCAAAAAAATATTCTTGTTTACATCTAATCAGGGTCATAGTAAGGTTTTTGTAAAAGTACTTTTTTTCTCAGGTCAATTTTTCCGTAAATTAATGGTGTTTTCGAAATCGGCATTTTTAGAGGTGAAAGTCTGTTGTGACATATGTTTTTTATGCTTAAAATCGAAAGAAAACTTAACGGAGAAGTGATTAAAGTAATAAAAAAGGTCATTTAACCTGCTAGTTTTTTCACAACAGTGTCCGGTAAAGTGGGTGAATTTCGAAGTTATGGGATTTTTTTTGTTGAAGATAATAATAATAATAATAAATTTATTTTTTTGAGTATAAATACAGTATGTATGTGCTCAACGTCATTACATTAAAAAAAAAGCTTAAACATAAATTTATGGAAAAAAAAAAAAAAACTGGGGGAGGAGATTTTGATCAATTGAGAGTTCTCTCCAGCGCCCCTTCACGCGCTGCGTCCAGAAATTCTTTGATAGAGTAGGGACAGAGAAGTATGAGAAAAGATTTGAGAGTGTTTTTAAATGAGTAAGGAGTGAGAGTTTTAAGGGAGTCTGGTAAAACATTGTAGATTTTTATGCCCTCTCCTAGGATGGATTTCTGTAAATTTTTGCCTCTTGTAGAGATGATGTTGTTCCTGTGTCTTGTGTTGTGCAAGTGAATGTCACAGTGTCTGGGTAACTGGTCAGATATTTTGTGAATCAAGACACAGGAATCTAAGATTAGCTGCCCGTAAAGGGTGAGAATTTTGTGGTGTTTAAACACATCTCTACAAGATTCAAATCTCCTCATACCAAAGATATTTCGGACGGCTTTTTTCTGGAAGATAAATACTGACTGGGCACCGGAAGAAAATCCCCAATAGATCAAACCGGGTCATTTTCATTTATCTTGGGCATATCATGTCCGCAACCTTTCTCCTTTAATAAATGTGAAAATAATAGGGATATATGACTAAAATCTATTTGATCACATAGGAAACAATTTTTTTTATAAATTACAATAATAAATTGTCTTTTAAACTAATGTGGAGACTCAAAATTGCCAGTTATGTAAGTAACGTTCATGATATTTTAGGTGTCCCTTAGTCTAAGATTTTACTGTGTCTGATAGAAAAAAATGTATTTCTCCCCATTATTTTCACCAAAATCCAATATAAATGAGAAAAATACAGTTTATTTAGGATGTGACCATTAGTTTTCATAAAAATAATAATGTTCACCTCATTCTACAGACGTGTAAAGTTGTGTCCCTACGAAGAAAAAAAAATCTCCGTCATGAATGTTACCCCCAAAAAAATGTAAACCATTTTGAAAAAACCTTAGAATGAGAAGCTAGCAGCTGCCGCCATTTTGCTTCTTACAGATGACATTGTTTTTGTTTTGAAATTTCCTGTCAGTTGGATGTTGGATGGAGTACAGTGAGGGACAATGGTGGGTCTAATTTTTTTTGACAAGAACGTTACGCGGTTTTTTAAATAAATTGTAATGATTCTTTAATATATAATGTATTTCTTTAATTCTTCTGCAGGTCCTCTTTCCAATCAAATATTTTTTTTTGTAAAGTGAATATTCTTTAATTGAGAAAAGATTGTTTTAGTGGCGTGTTACTCATGAACGTTACCGTCATGAACGTTACCCGTGGTCGTGAACGTTACCTGGTACGTTAAGTTTTTGTAATTTTGTGTGAAGAGGTAGCTGCTAGAAATACTCTAAATGAAAGCTTTTGCTCAAAGGTATTTGTCTTAGTCTTCTGAGCCTAAAAATTGTTAAGGAAAAAGGTAACGTTCATGACTTGAAAAAATCCAATTGCCCAAGATAAATGAAAATGACCCAACCATAACTTAAGATGCTGTGAAAATAAGAGAAATATGCCAGCAGGGCGGGAGAGGAATCCACGTTTCTGCGGATGGATCCGATAGCAAATATTGCAGAGGCAAGCTTGCTCTTGATTCCCTCAGCATGTGGCTTCCATTGCAAGGAACAATCGACTACTAGACCAAGGAACTTTACCTCTCTAGTTGGTTGAATTGAGAGGCAAGAGGTTCGAATAGGCTGTAGAGATTGAATCTGGTGTGGATTGAAATACATGTAGTTGGTCTTATCTACATTTAGTGATAGCCTGTTTGCTGAAAACCAAATGCTGATTTCCTCAAGAACAAGTGATGCATTGTTAAAAACATCATTGCGATTTCTGCCTGCTACAAGAATGGTGGTGTCGTCGGCGAAGAGAGTAAATCTGGCTGTTTGAGAGGCGTGAATGATATCATTTATATAGATAAGGAACAAAAGCGGTCCTAGATTTGATCCTTGAGGGACACCTAGGTCAACATTCAGAGGACAAGACAATGCATGAGTAAATAGTCCCTTATCTATATAAGAAATTTTAGTTCTCTGGGTTCGGCCCAGCAGATAGGATTGGAACCAAGAAAATGTGTTATTATTAGACACGCCATAGTAACTCAACTTGGCCAGAAGTATCTCTAGGAAAACAATTGGCATAGAAAATAAATAATATCTTATAAGGGAATAATACTTCAATAAACATAACGAAATGCGAAATTAAATGAAAATTATTTCTTCTAAATCAGTGCCGGATATTTTTTTTTTTTTTTTTTTCTCTCTCTCTCTTTATCACTTTTCAAAGTTCAAGTTGTATCAAAAATAACTATCGGATGATGCTGCTTCTAAAGTCGGCCTAGGGGTCCCCTCTTGAGACAATTTTAGTTGGTAAGTTGGTGAAGTCTGTAGAAAACACATTGTCAATAATAATTATGGGGTCAGTCCGATGGCGCTTTGAATGCAACCATTCTTGAAGGATCATCGAAGTTAAGCAATTCCGTGTGTATTTATGTTTAGTGAAGATTAATTCTCTTACAAGGTATTATTTATTTTGTATACCAATGGTGTATCCCAAAAAACCCCAGTAATTTTGTAATTTACACATTTCACCGGACTCAGTATGGAAAAACTAGTTTTCTTTTGTTAAAAAAAAAAAATTTCTCCTCAACAACAAAAATCTAACTATCTCGAAATTTAAGAGAAAAAAATACCAGGTCAAGTAACAAACTCTTGAGGGTGAAAATTAAACCAATTCAATTATTTTAAAGAGTAGAAGAGAGAGAGAGAATGCCTAAGGCATTAACTTCGCCCCGGATTACAAAACAATTGTAATAAAAATTAATATTTCTTTTTGTACATATTTCTAAGTAAATAAAAATAAAAGAGAGAAAAAAAAAATATATCCGGCACTGATTTAGAAGAAATAATTTTCATTTATATTCGCATTTAGTTATGTTTATTGAAGTATTATTCCCTTATTAGGTATTATTTATTTTCTATGCCAATTGTGTTTCCTCAACAAAAAAATCAAATACGAAATTCACCCACTTTACCGGACACTGTCGTGAAAAAACTAGCAGGTTAATTGGCTTTTTTTATGATCTTAATCGCTTCTCCGTTAAGTTTTCTTTCGATTTCAAGCATAAAAAACATATGTCACTGCAGACTTTCACCTCTAAAAATGCCAATTTCGAGAACACCATTAATTTACGGAAAAATTGACGTGAGAAAAAAAGTACTTTTACAAAAACCTTACTATGGCCCTGATTAGATGTAAACAAGAATATTTTTTTGATTTCATATGGTGTAAAACAATATTTTGAACCTATGAAAATAAAAATAGTACTAAAAAATTTAACTAACGCTGAAATACAGCGTGTAACAGTTTTGAACCTTGCACCCTACTAGCTCCGCCCCTGATAAGGTTTTTGAAAATTTTAAAAGCTCATTATACTCAACTTAACTTGGACTTTAATTAACAGGAATAAAAAATATAGCATTCCATTTAAAATTCGCGAGAAAAATGAAAAAATATGGCCTAAAAGCCGGAAGGGCCGACCGGGGCCAAAAATAAATATAACCACAGGATGGGCCATAGGACACTTCCTATACCTAAGACTTTACAGAATTGAAAAATTCCGTCGCGTTAAAAAGTTACGAGGGGGTGGCCACCTTTTCTGAAACATACTGTATTGACGGTAAAAATAAAACTTTATTTTTGGCTAATATTCTAGATTGCTTTGTAAAACGATTTATTCAACATGAAATTTGTGGATGTAATGACTTATATTTATTTATTTTTAGTCGAGTTGTGGGTTTACCTGATTATGGGTTTACCTGATACGTAATTATATAATTATGATTTTTTTATTTAGATTATGAACAAGGTAAACAACCTCTGGTAATATTAGGAGGTAGTTTCAACAATGCATAAATAATTGAAAAAGCAATAAGAACGTTCTAACACGAATGTTGTTTATTTTTCAATTCTCAGAAAAAAAACCAACTTTAGCAGGAAGTGCAGCATAAAAAGCTAGTCAAATTTCCTCCTAATAATTAAAGCGCCTGTATCGGCTACTGACCGTTTCAGTTTTCTACAATAATAATAGCTAGCTCGTGAGTACTTCCCTTTAGAAAAATAATTACTTATGTGTCATTCAACCAGACGGATTATTACACCTTATTCTTGGTGGAAAACAAAAAATTATAACATCGATCCTCCGGCCATTTCAAAAGACATCAGAAGTATTTTCTATTTCAAAAGATATCGGAAGTACGTTTCAAGAGAAAAATCACATTAGGATTAAAATAAATACCCACCACCTCTTTCTCTTATAATAATTCAAAAATTCAAAACCTAAATAAAGAGAAGATAAGCGAAAACAAACAATATTCAATTTGACAAGCAAAATAATATTATTATAATAATTCTAAAATAATATTGGAAGTAATAATTTTATGAAAGGTGGAGCCATTACCTTGCAAGGACGCGGCCATTAACAGTACGGATGATGATATCAAGCATTTTGTTAACACTGTTCTTGACCAAGTAGATGTCCATACCATCATTTCAACACTAATAGAACCATGGATGAAGAGCAAAGAGTCGAAATTGATTTAGTCACTATTATAGTGAGTCATTTTTTTTTTAAAGATGAGTGTTTCACAGCCTTTTTTATTTCGTAGCTTGTGGTCTGTGTTGTAGCCTGCCCATCCCGTAGTATGCTTCCCCTCTAATGGGCGAGAAGTGACACAATACTTCCCATTTAGGTGCTGGGTCAACACGAGCGCACCGGAAGGTATCCCTTACAAACAATTGTAACCAAATTAAGAATACAAATTTTTGACGGCACGGGGGATCGATTTTTTTTTTTTTTTTTTTTTTTTTTTCGGAATTCGGAAAAGTGCTTAATTCAACCTGTACTGGGCCGATTAGTTAGATATATCCCAGAGCGTAGAGTCCCTTCGTTATCTCTCTGATCAAAGTGGTACTTGTGGGTAGAGAGGTTCTTGTATCAAGCAGTTCATTATTACTATTATTTTTTAAACTGATAGTGAAGAACTGTAGACCTAGATCAAGCAAGTGAGACACATTCTTCCCGAAAATAGTTTCAAAGCTGGAAACTTGTTAATATCAAAGAAGAAATCTGTGATTTTACTACAAAAGACCGCCATTGACAGCTCCAATTTGCCTACTTTTGTGACACAACTCTCTCGGTTTTGTTATTGTGTTTACTTTGATTTTTCGATATCTTCAACTTCAAAGGTTTAGCTAAAACTCCGAAAACACCATTAGCCGCCAAAAACAACATTTTCGGTTTTCGGGCAAAATTAGTTTGAGAACCGCTACTCTATAATATCCGATAATAAGTCTGAATGATGAACGCTTAGTACCAAGCGCGGCCAGTCAGAAAATGTTTTGAGAGTGCTTCCAAACAAAAGGTGCTGACTTGGGATTTATAAAGTCGCATTCATAGTACCTACTATGTACCGATTCTACTTCATATCGGTTTTTTTATTATAATTTTAAATGCTAATCACAATAATTATTTTGAGTTCATGATTGGTGAAATGTGTAATGAAAAACCCTCTTTTTTCCTTTTCGGGAATGTTTTTCCTCTGGGAATGTTGCATTGTTGCGCGGGTCCTTATAACAGGCCGCGCCTGATTAGTAAATAAAATATTTTATTTTGATAAGAATGATAAGTTAATCAGAATCTACTTGAGTATAAATGGAGAGTACAATACTTTTAATATTACACTAGGTCAAAATAAATGTTATAGAGTACCTAACAAAGATCTACATACACTATCAACAAGACCAAAACCACCAATATTGAAGTCCCACCATCCACTAAAGCTGTTACCACTTTATATTGGTATATAATATATTTCGAAGAGGGATACTTGGTTAAGTACTTTAGCTTTAAATTGGAGGAAAAGAAAAACCCTAAAATTAAATAGGTGAAGACAAGTTTTTCTTTACCTGTAATTACTTAAAATTGTGTTTTTGAACCAGAATTTTCTGTGTAGATAGTTGTGTAGATAATACCTTTAACGCGACTCGTAAAATTATTGAAAATCATAAAAATCGTGAAATAAATCAAATGAAAAACTTGGTAATGCGTAAAAATTTCTTTAGTATTTTAAGAAATGAACTTAGATTCAAGTCCTTTGAAGTGTGGTCACAGAAACCCTATCAAGGGGTTGGTGTTTGCCACTTCATCAACTACACCCCTGCTAATACGTTTGTATTTGAAAGAAGAAGAAAAAAAAAAAAAAACACCTTTCCTCATCTGAATGGGTTCAATCAATAAAAATGAATGAATGTACACTACGCTAATCTTGCTGGAGTCCCTGGAGTTATCATTCATAACAGCTCGTCCAACCTTTGCCGCCATCGCGGGAAAGAGAAGAAAACACTAAGTCATGTACTGGGCAGCTGTCCTCACAACAACACCATGGTCAATATGGTCATCGCAAAATATAACAAAGTGAAAAACAGAATTACAGAAGAACTTAAAAAGAAAGGATATGATTGTTATGAAGAGGTATATGCGACAGATAAGACCGGTTCCAACAGATTTTGTGATATTGTGGCTTTTGAAAAGAAAACAAACAAAGCATTTATTATCGACCCAACAATAAGGTTTGAGCGAAATATTGAAAACCAAAGTGATCTTGTGGATGAAGAGATACAAAAAAAAATATGAAAGCTGCATTCCATCACTTGTAGACAAATTTAAACTTCGAAGTAATTGGATTATGGTTTGGCAGTAGAGGAGTTATTTCCAAGAATGTTGTCAAATTCTTTCAAACATTCTGTATCGACCTATCAATTTTGAAGGGAATATACCAAACAATAATATCTGACAGTTCAAAAAAAAAAATTACCATATTTACAAAGCATAGAAAGAAAGAAGAAAACCAACTAAATAGAATGAAACTAAAGAAGAATATAAGTATTGACAAAAAAAAAAAACATGTACAGTCGTATTGATGATTATGCTGTGTTACTATTATATTATTATATTTAATATCTTTTAAATTAAAGTAACAAATAATGTTACCAACTCGAGTTACATAGGATTTATTTTATTATAACATAAAATATAATAATTACCTATTTTAGAAAATAAATAATATTGCTAATAGATCAATATTTACAAATAGCAACCATTTAAAAAAATGAATTAAATTCAGAGTTCACAAATAACACCTATTTCATTATTATAAAACAAACTTTCAAAAGTAAAAAAAGAAAACAATTATCATAAAACAGACCGCACAAGGTAAGAGATAAAATTTATTTTGAATGTAAGTACGTACTGCAGCACACTTCAGATTGAGTGCCATGAACCATCACCACATATTTTAACTAGATTATAGGACCTATTGTACTTTCGATCATGTATTGGCAGTTATTGGTATACTTACTATACATTATACAAGGCGCCTTATCTTCTTAATTTGTGCGTGATTAACATATTATCATTATTCACAATCTCCACTGAAGCTTGAGTTTGAAGGATGCACTATAACTGATAAGCAATTATAACTACGTCATTATATTTTTGATGATTTTAAAATCTATGGGTAGTAAGTATATCTAAGTATCTTCAAATTTGGGTTCACAGTCCACCTCGCAACGTTATCAGCCAAATATTGGTTTATTTTTTGTATCCTGTTAATACCATTTGACTCGACAGAACAATATCTCTTGAAATTTTTTATATTATGTGGTTACACTTCAGCTCAAATTGTATAACCTACACCTTAATAATTAGATAATAATATAATTATCATGTAATTAGATAATAATATATTATGGTACGATTCCCAGCGAATGGAGGGTAAGACCCCCGTCCAGATCAGGACGTTCAAACCAAATAGAATCGTGGGCGTTAGGAAGGGCAACCAGCCATAAAAAAACGAGGCAAGGGAGATATATATACATATAGCGGGTTACACCCGCCGCTTCGCCAGCCCATCAAACACACACAACGCACACGCACACACACCCACCCACCCACCACACACCACACACCACACACACACACACACACCACACCACACCACACACACACACACCACACACCACACACCACACACACCACACACACCACACACAACACACCACACACAAACACACCACACACAAACACACCACACCACACACAACAACACACCCCACACACACACACCACACACAACACACACACACACACACACACAACACACACACACACACACACACACACACACCACACACACACACACACACACACACACACACACACACACACACCACACACACACCACACACACACACACACACACCACACACACACACCACACACACACACACACACACACACACCCACCACACACACCACACACACACCACACCACACACCACACCACACCACACACACACCACACCACACCACACACACACACACACACACACACACACACACCACACACAACAAAATGTCATTTAGGTTTGAAAAAAAACCTGAATATTTTTTGTCGCCCATCTATTTTCTGGTCTTCCCCGGCGTAGCTCAAGAATGGCTCATCAGAATTTCGCGATCAATATGTCAAATGAAAGCCTAAACCCTTGCCTAAAACTTTCTCGCTCTGAGTTGATAGGTCGTCACTTCAAATTTCGAGAAAAAATGTCATTTAGGTCAAAAAATGTGAATATTTTACATGTTACCCATCCATTTTTTTACCTTACCCGGCGTAGCTCAAGAACGGCTCATCAGAAATTCGCGATCGATATGTCAATTGAAAGCTCGAACCCTTGGCTAAAACTTTCTCGCTTTGAGTTGATAGGTCTTCGCGACAAATTTCGAGAAAAAATGTCATTTATGTCAAAAAACGTGAATTTTTTTTGCGTCACCCATCCATTTTTATCCTTACTCATTGTAGCTTAACCTCAGGGAGATATAATCTAGCCTAGAAGAATTTCCTGATCCAAAGGGACCTATGTGCAAAATTTCAGGTTTCTCGGTCAAACGGTGTGGATTTGTATAAAGAACATACAAACATACACACATACACACATACACACATACACACATACAGACAGCTTTCTTTTATAGATATAGATAATATACGTATACAGGGTGGGGCAAAAGTCTGGAAACCTCTGAATAACTTTCGAATGGCTTCTTCGGTAAAATTAATATTTTGTATGGTAAACCGGGCTAATTAGACCTTATTTTAGAGTGGGGTCGATTTTTGTTACCGGCCCCCATGTCGGGGCCAGGGGGGCCAAATTCATTTTTTTAAATACGAACCCCCACCTTGCGATACATTTTTGAAAAGGTCTTTAAATAAAAAATACATTGGTACAAATTTTATTTTTTTAATATTAACTGTTTGCAAATGGCGTCCAACTTTGTGTATGCAGTAAAGTCTGAAAACCCCTTAATATCTTTTGAACGGGCTTTCTCAGTAAATTGAAAACTGTGCACGGTAAGTCGGGGTAGTTAGACCTTTCCAAAAATGTATCGCAAGGTGGGGTTTCGTATTTAAAAAAATGAAGTTGGCCTCCCTGGCCCCGACATGGGGGCCGGTAAAAAAAAATCGGTCCCATTCTAATATAAGGTCCAATTACCAAGGATTAC
The DNA here is from genome assembly GCA_024516035.1 of Bactericera cockerelli. Lineage (NCBI taxonomy): Eukaryota > Metazoa > Arthropoda > Insecta > Hemiptera > Triozidae > Bactericera > Bactericera cockerelli. The sequence goes on from JAMCCL010000144.1 coordinate 59,740, forward strand.
CGTACACAATTTTAAATTTACTGAGAAAGCTCTTTCGAAAGATATTCAGGGGTTTCCAGACTTTACTGCATACACAAAGTTGGACGAAATTTCCGAACAGTTAATATTAAATAAATAAAATTTGCACCAATGTATTTCTTATTTAAAGACCTTTCCAAAAATGTATCGCAAGGTAGGGGTTCGTATTTAAAAAAATGAAGTTGGCCCCCCTGGCCCCGACATGGGGGCCGGTAACAAAAATCGACCCCACTCTGTAAGAAGGTCTTATTATCCCGGTTTACCATACAAAATATTAATTTTACCAAAGAAGCCATTCGAAAGTTATTCAGGGGTTTCCAGACTTTTGCCCCACCCTGTATTATGTACCTTGGTTGGTGTTATTAATTTTAAATATTTTGTCAACTTACTTATTGCGCCTTGAACTTGGAAGTGATGCAATACGCAATGAATATCCTGCATAAACGTAACACGTCATAATATAGGTACCTATCATCACTTCTTTCGGAAAATATTTATAGAAATATTTCGTTCTGAAAATATAAATATTAATATTTTCAGTACGAAAATTTAACAAAGTTAGTAGGTACCAATATAATGAAAATTGTGCTTACACCGCACTAAAAAAAAAAAAAAAAAAAAAAAAAAAAAAATAATAATAATTTAATATTTGTTCCTAGGTTTATTACAAATCAAGTTTCAACTCAAACTGAACAACAACAACTCTCTCATAAATTAAAAAAAAAAAACAAATCTCTCCCTTTTGCTTCGATCTCTTCATTATAATATTCGTACTTTAAATTCAAGGCCAAATCATCGGTGACGGTGGTGACATTTTTTGAAGGGCACCGGGTTCTTTATCTTACTTCCAAACATACATAACTAAAGGTAATATGAGAAGTATATAGTCACCTGTTGTGTTGGTTTTTGTAAAACATTCCGAATTCACCTTGAATAAAATAATATGTATAAACTAAATCCCGGCTCTTTTTCGCCGTTGAGGTTATTGCCCGAGGCTGGCGTCCTATTTGAATCATTATTGGACCAGAAAAAACCGATCTAGGTATTTCTAGGTAGTTTGACGGTGGTTTAGGGGGGGGGGGGGGGGTCAATTCTCATGAAAATTTCAATATCTGTTAAACATCTGGTATTGTAAACATCAGACAACCCCTAAGAGGACATAGTCAGCCAGTCAGACATGCACGGATTTGAGTTTTAAATATGTATTGTATAGAGATCACCCTGTGATATTTTTTTTGTTTTTTTGTTTCGTAGCCATGAAACAGGAGCTACTGTAGACGCTTGTGGTCTGTGTTGTAGCCTGCCCATCCCGTAGTATGCCTCCCCTCTGATGGGCGAGAAGTGACACAATACTTCCCATTTAGGTGCTGGGTCAACACGAGCGCACCGGAAGGTATCCCTTACAAACAACTGTAACCAAATTTTGAATACAAATTTTTGTCGGCGCAGGGGTTCGAACCCGGGACCTTCCGCATGGCAAGCGAGTGCTTAACCACTGAGCTATTCGTGCGCTCTATAATAGGTATAGTTGTATAGTTATGATGGGATATGGGATAATACCTTTGGATACTTGATCGGAAGTGGATTTCTTTCGATAAGATTGGGCTGTCTTTTTCGTTAAATCTAAAATGAGACTGCCTCTTTGGTTAGTTGTAAATTGATATTGTAATTAAGTTTTTTACGCAAAACCAAAGTTGCTCAGCCAGCGTCCGTCGATGGCGCGTTGAGTTCCAATTTAAGATGTTAAGAACATAATTATGTTACTGGTACAAGTAACTGCTCATCATGAGTAGAGGGGACCCTTGACATCCAAGTGATCCAAGTATAGAGAAGAAAATTTCTGCGACTCTAGGCATCGAACCCAGTTCACCGTGCGTGCAAGCCTAGTGCGCTAATCCTCTCGGGCACGGTGACTACTTCCCTTTGAATTGTATCCTGCACTCTAGCGGATTTTTTATTAACATGTTGAGAGAAACCTTAAGTAAAAAGAATAAAATTTTCCTCTTAGGTAATGGAGCAACTTTACAACAAGTACACTATAACATTGAAAGAGCGCAGCACTGTAATATGTATGTTGGAACTAGCTGTTTGTCCGCACTCAGTAACGGAACTAAATCTAATAGGTATTTTAATGTATTGTACTTCTTTTAATTATTATCTCAATATTATTATGATCAATTTGATGTAAGGTTGGGTATCGTCGATTTGGCGCTATCTGTAACAATAACGACTACAACCGTTTCGTTCGCTTGGCTAAGGCGTGTCTTACAGGTGAATATGGCCATGCATTTTGTACTATTTTATATATCTAATAATAATAATAATAATAATAATAATATCGTCTTACTTATACAGTTATACTGCCCGATGAGGACTATTAAGTCCCATTATTCCAGCAGTAAGCCCAAGACGTATTATTATGTGGTAAAAATCCCAAATGGGAGGATAACTTGTCATGTCCCAGCTTAGTTTCGAACCCGCGAACTCTGGAACCTCTGGATTCACAGAGTGCCGCCTTTACCACTGAGCTACCGGGACATGTGTTACAGGTGATATCAGCAACACCTCTGATAGCTCGTACGTAGATAGTCACATAGGCAGAGCTGTAATTTTATTACTATTTTTCAAAGATAAAAATTGGTACCTACCTATTTAATTAATACCTTATTGGTATATTTTTTTTAAATTCCTACCTACTAGATTCAATGCACGCTGAAAAAAGTTAGCCAAATTCTGCATGTCAGCATGCAGAATTCTTCATAATATATGGATCTGCACATTCTGCCTGACTGTTTTTTTCATTTTTTTCATAAATGGGTTTACATGAATTCATGCTATCTCTGACGTCATCAATATTGATGACGTCATCGATCTTATGCATACAAGGATGCATAGACTATGCAAACTCTGCCTAAATGTCACACAGACTGTATGAAACTTCTGCATATTTTATACATCCCATTCATACATAATTAGCGTGGTGCATTTTCGTTTATGCATATTTCTGCATATTTTATGCATCCCTATCATGCATAATTAGCGTGGTGCATTTTCGTTATGCATATTTCTGCATATTTTATGCATCCCTATCATGCATAATTAGCGTGGTGCATTTTCGTTATGCATATTTCTGCATATTTTATGCATCCCTATCATGCATAATTAGCGTGGTGCATTTTCGTTTATGCATATTTCTGCATATTTTATGCATCCCTATCATGCATAATTAGCGTGGTGCATTTTCGTTTATGCATATTTCTGCATATTTTATGCATCACCTTTATACATAATTGGCATGAACGGTTTTAGGTTCATGCATATTTAGCATGAATGTGTTTTCCTATTCATGCTTATTTAGCATGAGTGTTTCTTCCTATTCATGCTTATTAAGCATGAATATTTCTTACTATTCATGCATATTTCTGCATACCTCACGAAGCCTCTGAACCTGTATTCTGTTGACTTTAAAAGAAGAAGAATAATAACAGATAATAATTTTGATTAAACAAAATGAAGAGAGTAAGATTTATTGAGCGAGCTTATAATATAGGTATATAATTATGTAGAGCAACAAAATTATGTAGAATAACAAATGATTACAAGTTACAAATGATTACAAGTTTAAGATGTAATTAAGTTATTTTAGTGCGAAGTGTTACATACATTGAGCCATTAGATAAAACGGATAATGTGTTGGGTTTTTTTGACCTCATCAAGTGTCAGGTACACTTTTTCAATTGAATGTTTAACCTGATACGCTACATAATGAAAATCGAAGCCTAGATTTGTAAGCTGAGAACAAGATAAAAGAACGGCACTATTGGCTTTGTTGATGTAAATATCCTCTACCTGAACAAGCTGTGGCTCTATATCAGAAAACAAGAGGTCAGCTATCAAAATACTTTTCTCATTGATTTTTTCACAATCGCTCACGACCCATTTAACAGAATAAATATCAGAGGGATAAATGTCGGGGAACACTTTTTTTAGGCTTTCAAATTTTCCCAAGTCTACTAATGTGGCTTTTCCACAATCTAGACCAGCAGGCTTACAGATGTTTAGGAAGAACCCGTGCATTGTTAACTGATGCCTCACGGCTACAGTTTTATAAATATTAATCCGACTACAAGCCGCTCGGGCTGCTATTTTTGACACTCTATGCTTTGCCTCAAATCGCATTGTCGAAACCCTTGCCAGTGGACCAAATTTTAAAAACATGGCGGGATAATGGAGAAGAAAATGAAATTTTGGTTTCAGAGTATCATTAGTTACTTTTCTGTATAGTTCTAAGAAGAACTCAACAGAGTCTTTTAGCTGTACAACATCAGCAGGAGTTACTTTCTCAGTCATAATTCGGTCCAATACTTCACGTAACTGACGGTACAGTTCCCAGACTTTATCCTCTTCAGATATGTATTCACCCACTAGTAAAGCGAAATATCTTACAAAAACCATCATTTCTGAGCCCGTACATTTCAATTTAATTTTTTAAGTGTCATCATCATGAATTATATTGACGGGTTTGTTTATTTTATCAGGGCCGTAATCAAAGGAAAAGACAATACCCTTTAAAACGGACGTAGACACAGCTTTTACGGTTTTAACAATGTAAGATCTAGCCACTAATTCAAATACCAGTAATGTTTTCTTAGATTCCCCCTCTTTCAATGACTCCCTCAGTGGGTCATTTGTGCAAAGCACCAGTCCTCCAGTAATGCAAGACACAAGTACTCCAAGCCAGGAGTACTTGGTAATTGATTCAAATTTTGTAAGAGCATCTTTAGAACAAAGCCCTTCTATTAAAGCTTATCTTATTAAAAGCAAATTGAAATCCAGCCACGAAAGACGTAATGTTGCCCGTATAGTAATAGAGAGAATTTTGTCTCCATGTCCCGAAAGACATATATCTAGTGTTGAATATACATGTCTGGCCACCCAAATTTTCTCTTTATTCCTAGAAGAAGCCAAAGCTTCTTGGTATTCTCCCTATAAACCTGCAACCGAAGTGTCCCCAAAAACGGTCGCCAGTGGACTTCTTTACGAAGCGGGCAGACGTTTGAGACAAAAATCATTAAAAAATCAAGGGAATGAAGTAGTAAATAAAAGAAGGAGAAGGAGCTCGGTCCAAATGACAACTGATGAAGATTCTGCTGCCCATGGAGTCACCAAGGATGTCTTCTCTGAAGTTGGTAAGTCATAGAATAGAATATACTTTTTTTTAGGTAGGATTTAACGTCGCTTTCAACTGCTAAGGTCATATCACAACGGGGGTTTTACCCTCCATGCGCTAGGTTTACCAATTCTAGCTACTCACGTTAACCTCACCCAGCCTGAGTGGGGCCGGGACTAGCCAGCATCACATGGGTGATACCTGGATGGTCACCCATCCAATTACCATCTATGCGCGACGTTTCTTAACTTGAATATAAAATAGTTCAGAACATATTTTTCATAGAATTGAAAAATACACTGCCAATTATGGACACAATACTTCCTCGTGATTGTTTCACATTGTGTACACGTGCGTTTTTTGAGTTTTTATACTAAATTACTTGTATCTCCGAAACGGCTGAACCGATTTTCTTCAAATTTATTTTATATGATAGAAAACCGTTTTTTTTACATTCTAGATTCTACAAAAAATTCTGTATCGGCAAGTCGTGGTTCTTATTTTTTGACTTTATTGTCCAAAATTTCGGATTTTCTTAAATATCAGAGTCAAATTATAATTAATTAAAAAGAAAATATAAAAAGCCTGTGTAAAACAATAATATGCATATACATACAAAATTTCATAAAAATCGGGTGTACCGTTAACGAGATATAAGCATTTAAGTAAAAAGTTAGTGGTCAGGCGCATGGTCTCTTTCACCCAGAGCCGCTAGTACGAATTCAATGAATTTAAAATGGGACCATCTACAGAATGTCTCCTAGATGTGTGCAAAATTTCATCAAAATCGGTCGAGTAGTTTCCGAGATTTGCGCGTTACAAGGAATCGTTTTAACAGACAGACAGACCGACAGACAGACACAAAACCAAATTTGCTCAGGAGGTTATGAAACGTCCAGAAATATGAAAAAAAATTGAAATCGGAGCAAAAAAATATTTTTTTTTACAAAAACGAACACAATACTTCCGATTTCTAATATTAGAAATTTCTCGGAAGTAATAATGGGGGTCTATTTCGATACTTTTTTGATATCTATAACTTTTTCGTTACGTTTTTAATGAAGGAAGAAGGAAAGTCCTATGATGTTATTTTTTTCTCAATTTTTCCATCACTTTCTCTTTTTTATCTCTTGCTAATTTTCTTCTATTTCTGCTTTCAGAATCACCTTGCAGTGGATATTTGACGTGGTTGCAAGGAGTGACTGGGCAAGAAGATCTGGAAACAATCACAAAGAGATGGCAGGAAACGTCTGCTGTACGGATGGCCTGCTTGTCGGAGGGAAAACCCAAATATAAATCAATCCTGGAGTACTTTCAGACATTCCCGGTCTTGAAATCCTCCTTGGGAGCTAGACTGTTTGAAATAGACTTTGAGCATTTCTATCCAGACAAGGCAGACA
>JAMCCL010000145.1:0-66260 GCA_024516035.1 Bactericera cockerelli
TTTTATTTTATTTATTTTAAAATATGTTAGTTTGTATAGTGAATACACATGCACGCAATAATACTATAGCATTTACGTGAAATGATTAACGTTTAACGCGCTAGTCGGGGTCACCCAGGTATGTAGGGATCCTTTTAATTCAAATCCCACCCAGTGCATGAATTTTTCCTCATTAATTTGAGTTGTGACCACATAATAAATAATAAGAAGACTCTGAGGGTTAGGTGGTAGAAAATGCTTTGAGCATTAACCTCGCCTGGTGGTTACCTTACACCGCCCCCTGAATACTTCAAATCAGAACGTACAAAACCAAATAGAATAAAAGTATTTCACAATAGATTAATAAGAGATCGGTGTAAAAATTTGGGTTTGCCACTCTTGTGGAACTCCAATCAGTTAAATAATAATATCCACTTGTCAAGCGAAACGGTCGTTGGTGGGAGAAACGCCTCCCAGAAACTACAGTGTTAAATAACGGTATATATAGTTTGTATGTATTTTGTCGTCTTGAAAATATAACACACTAGAAGAATCGTAGCGAACGACCTGTCTATGACAGAGTTAAAGCGCCTAAAAGAAAAATAAAAAATTAAAACACAACCATCGTAAGAAAAAAGTCACAACAGGTTTTGACATTGATATCGACCCCTTTGACATTGTTAATAATTTAAGGAAAATATTGGAAAGCTTGGTGTCATTTGTCTGCATAATATTTTTCCAGCTAATAAGCAAAATGGGCTCTTCCCGTCAAACTTAGCAGTTATCAGAGACATTAAATTGAACGAAGTGCTCTTTGTTTTTTCCCGTCTTTTTTTTTATGATGAGCCGTTATGGGTTTGATGGTAGAGATTGCCTCAGGCAATAATAAACCCTCATTTTTTTGTGACGATCCGATTATGGGTTGATGGTAGAGATTGCCTCAGGTATGGCCCTTTGTCGATATTATTCTTGACAATAAAGAATTATTATTCTTATTAAAATGTGGAAGTGGAGTGCCAGAACCAACCAACCTAAACCATGAGGAAGAGGTTTGAAGAATGTCGACCCCAAGTAGGTTTGGGAACCGGCCAAGTGAAAGGACCACTCGTAAACTTAAATAGCATAATTTAATCGTTTCATAATGTGGCCCATAGAAGATGTGTAGGTAGGTGGTCCAGTCGAGAGGACATTAAATTCCTCATCCACCGACACTAAAGCCCAAAAAAAGAAGAAAAAAATGTAGCTATGAAACAACAAGCTAATGAAAAAAGGATAACAACAGAAATGTCCAAAATCACCTCAGAACCTCAAAATAAACGGAAAAAAAAAAGTTTAAAAACATTCCCGGTTTGGAATATTTATTCAAAATCCAACAAAAAACAGGCGAAATCAAGATCCCTCCAAAAGTGACGGCAAATTCTAAAAATAAACAAATAGCCCAGGAAAATTAGTGCTTAGCGTAAAAAAAATTGCTCAATAGCTGGAAATCGTTTTAAACCCCTTAAAGGGGTCCTGAATATAGGTATATGAGTTTGCGACGGATTTAGGTTGTGCTTCCGAGAATTAGGGCCTAAATAGTGCAAATTTTTTGTTTTTTTTTAAAAAATTGCGTTTAACTCAAAATGTATTTTTACAGAAAATTTTACTCGTTATTATTAAGGAAAAAAAAATTTATCGTCAAATGAGTTTGATCATTAAAAAAGGTAAGCCGTTCACCACAATCGCCCTCAAAGATGGGTGGTTTTTTCAAACAAGCTCAAATTTTGAAAATTAACTTTTAACGGTAAGTCAAAAAAGGATGCAAATGAAAATTTAAATAAATCAAACTTGAAAGAAAATGTAATTTTAAGAAAAATACTGTTTGAAATTTGTTCACCGTGTGAGATATGATTTTTCGTCCCTAGCGCCAATTTTCGCAAAGGCGTGAAGCAAAAAAAATATTGAAATTAAAATTTCATATTCTTAAACTTTTCAAGCAAAAAAACGTAATCTATTGAATAGTCGAATAAATTTGAATTTTTGAGAAACTTTGCACTGATTTTTACTAAGATCTTCACTGAAAGTTGTGATTTCAAGACAGTGGAACTTGGAGGAGTAACTTGTTTATATGCGGGGAACATTGGGCAAGAAGGAATATTAATAATAATTAATAAAAAAAATGCATTTTCTTTGTGTTTTATGTCACGTTTTAGTGGGTAGCGCAGAAAATAAACTTTGCCGTTTAATTTTTTAAAATTTGTATTTTTTTGGGGCCTATGATTCAGCCCCTGGTCGTGTTCTTCAAACAGTACTTTTTTTCCTCCCCCTCACGAAGTATGAGGGACCCCCCAAATCCAAAAAACAGTTAAACAAAAAATTAACGAAAACAAAAAAATTAAAATTTAAGGAGCCCCTTCTTTATGTGGAAAAAAAGCCCTTAAAGCTTCAAGGTTAAAGAAAAGCTTTTTTAGACGTGGAAATTAGGGGACAAGAAAAATGCAAAAAAATTTTAAAGGTTTGAATTTCCCCAGGGATGAAATGGGGCGGTGGTAATCGTAAGATGGAATTTTAAACAGACCCCTAGCCCTGAAAGGAAAAACGTTTTGTGTGGTATGTTTTTTATTCCGCCCATCTAGGTCCCAGAGTCAAGGTAATCTGGAGAGGGGGGTGAATTAAGTAGTAAAAGGGGCTTTGAAGCCCCAAAAACCCCCGTTTGTTATGGGGTTTAAAGAAAAAGGCGTGGTTAATAAGTATCGAAAATGTAGGTGTTTTAAAAAATAAAATTTAACGGAAGATAAAAGGAAGAAAAAATACTCTATAAAAAAGATTGGAATCTTACTTGGTCTTGTCAATATTTTTTACAGGGGGTCAAAGGGGGGGATGAGGAAAGGGGGACGTCCGACCACTGGTTGTTACTCTGACGAGGCATCGTCTTCCCCCAAACATGTAGAATCTTTGGTTTTTTTGAAAATTCAGATAGAAATCATATAAAATGTTACTTAACAGTTGGGGGGTGAGAGAGGATTAAAGGGGGGGTAAGTTTGGGTCAATTCAAACTGGGTTAAGGCGTGAACGGGGGAGTTGAAAAAGGTTAGTGGGTTTGTTTTTATTTTGTATGGGGGTTCAGGACAAAACGATTAGGAGGGCATGAACCCCCCCTGATGGAAGTATGGGGGTTATCATCACTAAAAATTCTTCAAAAAAAACGTATATGCAACGCGATTTAAAAATGGATTATTGATGGCATAAAAAGGGTTTCCCCCTTAAAAAAGGTTGCCCCGCCTCATTTTTTTCAAAAGCAGAGTCCTTAAGTTAAAATTTTGGGGATTTTCACGGTTTTGTAACGGTTCGTTTCTTGTTCTTTTTCGGCCTTTACTTTTTTTTACCCTTCGTTTTAGACCTTTGCGCACTTTGTGAAGTATAAAGTCTTTGTGACATCATTTCTTTGTTAAAAAGAACATTAAAGTACTTTTCCTTTAAAATATTTTTTTTCCCTTTAAAATATTTTTGTGTACTTTTCCGGTGAGTTGGCGGGGGCATTGCAGCAGGGCCTGGGTTCAATGCCAGGGGGGGGGGTTTTTTTTGCTTTTTTGTCTGACTTGGGTTCGGGGTCCACTATTTTTGTGAGGTGAGGAAAAGAGTGTGTTTGATATGAAGCAGCGCCAATGGGGAATCATGGGCAACAAAAAAAAAAGATTTGTAAATTTAAATTTGGCAAAAGTTCATGATTCTGCGTACCCAAAAAAAATGTGACATAACAAACAAAGAAATGCATTTTTATTATTGTTTTACACCTCCGTGGCGAATGGTTGTGATTGCCCGTAGTAGATTCCCCCGAGTTCAACTCCGGTGGGGCGATTTTTCAAGAAAATTTGTTCCCCCCAAAACCTGGGCTCCCTTTTTCCGGCCCCCCCCAGGGGGTGAGGTTAAGTGGGGGGTTTTACGATTCCGGAATGGAGGGAAAAACCCCCCGTCTAATAAGGCGTTAAATCAAATGATGTTGGGGTTTTGGGAAGGGATCCACCCCTAAAAATGTCCCCAAAACCAAAACCTAAACCCCTGGGTTTGAAAACGTCGCCCCCGCAGGGGGGGAAAAGCGGTAAAAAAAAATTTTTTATATTTAAAATTTTTTTGCAAAATTTTCCCCGCATATAAAACAAGTTATCCCAAGTGTGCCAGTTTTGAAACACAAATGTTAGTGAGTTTAGAAAAAATTTTGGCAAGTTTCCCCAAAAATTTTTAAATTCCTTTGATGTTTAATAGATTCGTTCGTTTTGTTTGAAAAAAAAAAAGTAAGAATAAAAATTTTTTGAGTTCAGAGAATTTTTTTGTTTTTCACGGGCCCTTTGCGGAAATTTGGCGCTAGGGCGAAAAAATATCTCAGCTGGGGGGGAAATTTTTAAAATTTCCCCCCGATTTTTTTAAAAAAATTCATTTTCTACAAGTTGATTCTATTAAATTTTTCTTGGTGCGTCTTTTTTTTTTTCAGGCGTTAAATTTGGAATTTTTCAAAATTTGAGCTTTTTTAAAAAAACCCCCCATCTTTGAGGAGCTTTTGTGGGGGGGTTTAACTTTTTTAAGTTCAAACGTCATTAGACGAAAAATTTTTTGTTCCTTAGAAAAAAATAAAAAAATTTTTTCTGTGAAAAATACTTTTGGGTTTTAAAAGGTTTTAAAAAAAAGTAAAAAAATTTGCACTATTTGGCCCCCTAAACTGGAAAAGCACCCCTAAAAACCGTCGAAATCATTTTACCTTTATTGGCCCCCTTTAAAGGGGTTTTAAAACGATTTCCAGCTATTGAGTTTTTTTTGACGTAGCCCCATTTAGAAAATTTGTGGGCTATAATAAACCCGAAAAGAAAGTTAAAATGTTTAAAAATTTTATCCATGAGCCCCCGAAACAAAAAAACCCCCCGAAGAGCAAAAGTAAAAAAACCCCCTCAGACAATCTGCAAAATTGTTAAAAAACCAAAAAAAATTTTTGGGGGACTTTTGTGAACGACCCCCCGGGGTTTAAACTTGAAACGCTTTCAAAAAAGAACAATGTTTGAAGTCAAGGAGGGGATGTCAGAGGGGGAAAATTTAGGGGGGTTCCGGAAACAAAATGGGGGGCGAGGAGGAGGTAGACTCTGTGGGGTGAAAGCTGTCAATAGATAGTTTTGGGGGGGCCCGAGAGTGTTTTTGAGGAGGGGAGTTGACGTTGGGGGGTGTAAAAGGGCCCCCCCGGAGTATAGTGAGTATTGGGGTTGTATCCATTGAACTTTTTTATTTTTTGGGAGTTAGAATCTTATTCTTTTTTTTTAAAATAAATGCAATTTTGGTCGTTGGTAATTAGGATTAAAAAGGGTTCCCAAAAAAAAAGTATACTTTTTTCATGAAAATGCATGATGGTTCTTTTTGATTTTTAATTTACATACAAGAAGGGCGAGAAAAAAATTTATATACATAATTGTATCATTGAATTTTTCTTATGTACCTTTGGGGTCCCATAAGCGAAATTGTAAGTAACAAGTTCGGGGTGTGGACGGTAAAAAAAAATTTTTTTTAAAATTGTTGAAAAAACATTGTTAGCGAACATTGTTCAAAAAAATTTTGTTGGGTAACAATGTTCGCTTAGTTTTCCCCCCGGGGCATTTAAAAGTAGGTATTTGAAGGGGCCAAAATGTTTTTGGGGCCCTTTTTCAGCAATTATTGGTGTATAAAAAAATGTTTACAAAGTTTTCATCTTTAAAATTTTTTGTGATTTGGCCCAAATGAAAAAGGCCCAAAATAGTATATTATTGGGTAAAACCCCCAAAAAGGGGAGAAAAAAGGACACCCAAATTTTTTTTTAACCCCAGTTTGGGTTTAAAAGGGCCCGAGTTTGACTATAGCTCGGGACGTCCCCAAAAAAGAGAATAAAATCTGAAATTTAAATTTTTAAAAATTTTTGGGAAAAAACCCCAGTAAAAATTTTTGATTTTTTAAGCTTGGAAAGGGTTTGGGGGAAAACTTGGTTTAAATGTGGAATTTTTTTCCCAAAAAAGGGGTTCTTTAAAGGGTATTTGAGTTTTTTTAATTTATCAATTTTTTAAAAATTACTTTTTATTAAACTACTGGATTTTGAACACCGCCCCCCAGGTTACAAGTCAGCCGCTTTCGATAAGCATAGGTTATCAAGCGGTTCATTTCGTGTGTATTTTTTTCGAAAAGGATCTTATGGTGGAACCAAAACAAGTTTAAAAATTTAAAAAGAAAATTTAAAAAAACCCCATTGATTAAAAAAAAAAAGAATCCCCCTTTAACCCCCCTCTAGTGGGAATTTAACCAATCACTCCCCCAGTTAGCCGATTTACAATGCCCCCACTCAGATCAATTCCCCCGTTTATAAGGGGGCCCCCTTTGAAAAAACCCTTTTGTTTTTTATACGCCCCCTAATAGTTTTTTTCCCCCTAACCCCCGTAAAAAAAAAATTTAGTTGTCGGGTTTTAAAAATTTTTTTTTTAAAAAACCCAAAAAAAAAAAAATTTTGAAATCGCGGGCAAAAAAAAAAAAATCTTTTTGTTAAAAAAAAAAAAAAAAAAAAAAATTTTCCCCGTTTTTTTTTTTTTGGAAATTTTTTGGGGGAAAAGTAAAAACTAAACCAGGTTGTGTTCTAAAAATATATGTTTTTTAAAATTATGTATATCTAAAAAACCCCCAAGTCTGTTTTCAAACAGACTTTGGTTTCACAAGTGGGGGTTTTCCTTTCCCAAAACCTAATATGCAAAAAAAAAAAATTACTAAATACCTTTGAAACCCCTGAAAGTAGGTCGGTTTTGCCCGAACAAATGGAGACTATTGACTTTCCAAAAAACAAGTTTTTCAACCCCCTCCTTCCCGAAAAACAGATAGGGTTTGTAGGTTTTCACAATGGTTTTGATAGTACAGTTAAACCCGGGGGTAAAGGGGGGAATAATAAAACCCCTTAAAACCAAAACAAAGAAAAAGAGAAGGGGTTTATAAGAAAAAAATAATCGAAAATTTTTACCCCAAAAAAAAAAGGGGAAATGGAAAAAGGGAACCCGGGTTTAAAAAAGAAAAAGATTTCCAAAAAACCCTGTAAAGGGTTCTTTTGTCTTAGTTTTGTGAATTTTTAAAACCCCCAATTTCCCAAGATTTTTTTTAAAATCTCATTTTGTAGAAAGGGGATTTTTTTAAAAATACCGATAATGTCTTAGGGCCCCCCGGTGTAAGGGCTGCGGAACACCCCCCCCACTAAAAAAAAAATTATAGGTTTTTTAAAAAGTTTACTGTCCCCAAAAAAAATTTAATCACACTTTCTAGAAAAAACAAAAGAAAATTTTTAAAGGGGGTTTTTGGGGAAGTAAGCCCCTCTTTAGTCAAAAAAAAGGGGGGTTTTTTTTAAATCCATGTAGGGGGTTTAAATTGGGGGAGCATCTGGGTGATATCGTGAACGATGGTAGAGAAGTGAGGAATGATCAGAATTTAAAATTTTACAAGGGGGGCTAATAATTGACAGGGCCCCCCGAACCAAGCAAGCTGGTCCCCTCCGTTTTTTAGCCCCCCGCGACTTGTTTACTCCCCAAAATAAAAAATAAAATTTTATTGTTAAGGAGGTCAATTTTTGGGAGTGGCATTTTTCTTGGTGGGAAAAAAAAAAAAAAGGGGAATTTAAAATTTTTTTCATAAAGGGGGCCCCAAAAATGGGGCAAAAAAACTCTATGGTTGTTGGGGTTTTTCCCCCCTTCCCCCGACAAGGCCCCCCAGTCGTCCCCAAAAATTTTTTGACCTGTGGTTTTTATGGGAAGGGGGGTTCCCTTTTCCAAAAACCCCAAGGGGTTGCCCCTAGTCTATGGCACCTAAAAAATTTTGTGCCTAGCCCCCAAAAGTTTTTTAAGGGGCCCGTAAAAAAAAGGGCCCCATCAACGCTTGGAGGGAGGTTTTTCCCTTTTTTTTGTCGTTGCATTTTCGTGTGAAAAAAATTTGGGGCTGTGTGATAATTTTCATTGTGTCGTTAGGCTTGAAAAAACCCCCCCCTTTTTCCCTTTTTTTTGGGGGTGGGTGGCCCTTCCTTAGCCCGGTGCATGATAAATTTTGGAAAACCCCTTTTATTATTTGAAACTTAGGAAAAATTTTAATCTCTTTTTCCCCTTATTGAAAAAAGTTATAATGTACAGTGGAACTCCCCAAAGTAAGAAATTATTTGTATTTTTATAGATGTACATTTTGCATGATAAAAGAGACTAATGTCATGTGGTTTTAAAAATTTTGAATTTTTGGAAATACAATTTGGGGATACAGTTTCACTTTTAAAAAAACAACCCTGGTAAAAATTTTTAAACCCCCCGTTTTTGGGGAAAACCCTTTTTTAAAACTTTTAGTATGGGGAAATGAAGGGGGTACATATATCGTACCAAAAAATGTTTTGTAAATTTTTTTATACATAAAATAATTATGTAAAGATCCCCTTTTTTAAAATTAACTGTACCCGTGAGAGGTTTTTTAAAAAGTAACCCCCTTTTTTCCCGGGAAATTTTCCCCAATTTATTGAAATGGAAGTTTTGGTTGTTTTTTTTTTTTTTTTTTTTTTTTTTTTTTTTTTTTTTTTTTTTGGGTTTTTCGAAAACAATGCATGGAAAGGGGTTATAGGGGGGGCCCTTTTTCCCCATTGGGGAAAATTAAAAATCTTTTCCCATTTAAAACCTCAGTGGGTTTGGGGAAACCCCCGCATACGAATTTTCCCCGGGGAAAAAGTTTTTTAAAACTTTGGTAAATTCCGGGGTGGGGTTTTTTAAAAGGCCATCGCCCCTGAATAAAATTGTTTTTTCAAGTTTTTAAAGGGAAAGAATTTAAATGTTTTTCCCTTGATAACACGGTAAAACACGACCACAAGCGTTACAGTACCCCCTTTTTTTTCATGGCCCCGAAAAAAAAAACCCGGCGTAAAAAATCTTTTTTTTAAAAAAAAAAAAAAATAATTTGGGTTTGGGGTTTAAATTTTTGGGGAGTTTTGGGGGGAAAGTATTTTTCCCCAAAAAAACCTTTTTAAATTTAAAAAAACCCGGTTTGGCTTTTTGGTTTAAAGTCAAACCCAAAAATTAGAAAAGTTTTTTTTTGGGGATCGGTTTTTTCGTTCTTTTAAAATAGATTTAATTCTTGACAAAAAGGAAAATAAAAATTTTTTATAAACCGACAATTAGACCCCCCTTTTTTACGAACTCTATTCCAGTAAAATGGACTAAAGAGGGATTTTTTTAAAAAAAATTCCCCCCCTTCCCCCTTTAAAAAGGAAAACGGCCAAAGGGACCATACAATAAAAGGAAAAATTTTAAAAATTAAAAGGGAGATAAAAGTGTATTTTTAAAAACCCAAGTTGGAAGGGAAAAAGATGCACGGGGGAAACGGAAAAAAAGGAAATTTTGAAAATTTCACAAAAAAAAAAGTTAAAAAAAAAAAAAAGTAAAATTTTGGGGGAAAAAACAAAAATTTTAAAATGTTACCCCGTAGCCCTTTCCCCGAAAATTCCCTTCAAAAAATTTTTTAAATTTCTTTTTAAAACCCAAAACCCCAAAATACTTTTGGTTTTTGAACGAAATTTTCCCCAAATCAGATTGCGTTGGTGGGGGGTTAAAAAGGGGAATTTGGGGATTTTGGAGTGGAGTGTGTTTCTGGAAGGATCCCTTTTAAAAGTAAACTCATGGGAAAAAACTTCGTAAACAATGTTTTTATTTAAATAAAGAATTATTCGATGACTGGCAAAGATAAAGTTTTCATGGATTTGGCATAAATTAAAAACAAAACTAGTAAAGGAAAGATTTAAAGTAAAAAATTTCTTTTTTAAAATGAAGAGCCCCCAAATTCTTTTTCTTATTCCCCAATGAAACCCCCGACCCAAAACCCCCTTTTTTTAAAAAATAATGTTTTTCCCCCTTTTGGATTATTGAAATGACCAAAAATTTTTCTCTAGGTACTTTAGCGTACAGTCTTTTTTTTTTTTTTTTTTTTTTTTTTAAATTTTTGGAAACTTTATTTTTTTTTGAAATATTCACAAAATTTTTGTTTATAAAAAAAAGGGGTAAGTTAGGGGGGGCTTTTTGTGCAAAAAGCAGTGTCGGCCCAAATTTTTAGTATAAAAAAAAGTCATAGAAATATAAAATAGTATGTGAGAAAGAGTCCATAAGCTAAAAGTTTATTGTAAATTTATGGGCATTTTACCCCCCAATAGCCCATCCAGCCCAAAAGTACATTAAAAAAAAACCCTATTACCTTTTTTAAAAAAAACTGTATTTTAAAAAAGCTCATTTAAAAAAAAAAAATTTTGGAAAAAAGGGCTTTTTGGATTTACCCTTCGGCGGTCTTGGGGGCCTTGCGAAATTCGCTAATCCCCCCCTTTTTGGGTTTCGGTTGGAGTTATAGCGTTTTTAAATAACACGCAAACCCCAAAAAAATCATTTTTAATATAAGTAAAAAAAATTTTAAATTTTAAAGGGCCCACTCGATTTTTCATGCTTTGTCCCGGGGCCAGTAGTAAAAAGGGGGTTTTTTTGGGGAAAAAAGGTTTGGGGCGAAAAATCAGCCGGGGGGAAAAAACCCGTTTTCCCCCCCCTTTTGGGTTTTTCCATATGGGTCTAAGTAATTGTATTTTTGTGGAATAAAAAGGAAATTTAAGGTCTAATGGGCGAAAAAATAATTAAATAAGGGGGATATTATTTTTAGCCCCTTTTAAAAATTTTGTATTGAAATGCAAAGCATTGGCCCCCCTTTGAGGCATAGCAACAATAGAAGGGTCCAAACCAAAAAATGTTTCCCCCAAAAAAAAACCAACTTCTTTTATACAAAACTAAAATTTTTTTTTCGAACCTATTTTCCATAAATATTTTTTTTGTGATTTCAATCAGCCAGCGTTGCCTGCCCCCGTAGCAAATTTTTTCATTCTACTGTCTAAAGGGAAAAATTTTAAATGTATAAAAAAAAAATCTCGTAAAAAAAAACCGAAGGGGGGGGACCCTCGTTTTTTAGAAAAAAAAAATTTTTAATTTTAAATTTTAATCCCCCGGGTTTTGGAATGGGGGAAGTGATTGGGGGAAACGGGGAAAAAGTTGGGAATTTTCCTTTTAAAAATTTGGGGAAAAGCCCCCTGTCCGGGAAAATGGTTTAGGGTTTTTTAATTTTTTTTTAAATACATCTATTTTTGTGCTAGGGGGTTTTTTAAAATTTTTGCCTTTCATAAATTTAAAAAAATTTTGGTTATTAAAAAATCCTATACCAAAATATACATCATTGTATGTCCCGTTTTTGAATTTTTCATTTTTTATAAACCCCCAACAAAAAAAGAAAAGGGGTTTTTAAAAAAAAATGATACTAAAAATTTAGTTAAAAAAACCCCCTAAAAGATAAAAGGTTAACCCCAAATTTTTTGTGGTTTTTTAAAATTTTTTTGATTTCTCATTGGGTTGGGGGACGTTTTTTAAAGACCCCTTGGAGGCTTTTCCCGGGGGGGTTTTTTAAATTGGACCCCCTCATGAATGTTGGGCATTCTGGTGGTGGATGGGTTTGGGGGTGAAAGGGGGCAGGGGTGATGGAGTGGCCATAGTAGTCGTTTTTTAGTAGTCCCCCGGGGGCATAGTTTTTTTGATGTTGGAAGGGGCGTTGTAGTAGAAAAGAGTATCGATTTCCCCTTTGGGAGTATCGTGAGGCGGGGGTCAAAATGTGCTGTAGTTGGGAACTTTAGCAAATTTTTTTCCCCCCTTTAATTCCCTCTTTGTTTTTTTGTTCGCGATTTAAAGTGTGTTGTCTTGAAATAAACCCCTTTTTTCTGGTGAAATTTTTCACATTTGTCTTTGGGGAGTCTTTTTGATATTTTTTGGGAAAGGATGTTTTTCTTTGATGATTTTTTTTGGGTTTTTTCAATAAAATGTTTATGGGTCGTTGATTTCTTCAATGTTGTTTGGGCGTGGGTCAACGTTTGATAGCTAGTTGGTTTAGTGCGAGGTTTTTTTTGGAAATAAACCCTTTTTTTTCAGTTGGTTCGAGTATTTTATTGGGGGCCAAAAAGTTCCCTTTTGTGTTCATGAATTGTTAGGGGTTCTGTGGGGAAAGTGTACAGGGAAATTTTAGGTGTAAGTATGTAAAAGGTTTCCCCTTTTCCCCGATGACGTAACCCCCGTATTTTTTCCTTGTGTGCACATGTTTGCCCCCCGGGCTTTGTTAAAACATGACAAAGTGATCTCTCTTTTTGACTGGTTTATTGTGAATAGGGAAATTTTTTATGTTCTGGTTTGTTGACAAGAGTTTTATTTAATGTTTTTTGAAAGATGTCATTGTAAGGAACTTTAATTGTGTGCTAGCCCCCCCTACATACAAGTTTTTTGTTAATTGTTCAGGGGGTTTTTTGAGAATTTGTTATTTTATTATGAAAAAATTGGTTAAATTCTTTAAAAGTTTTTTTTTTTGGTTTTTTTTTTTTTAGGATAAAAAGGGGGGGATGGGGTTTTATTGATATTGGGTGGTTTTTTTTTTGGTTTTTGTTTTGGGAGTGTAGGGGTGTTGTTGTTTTTAAAAAAATTTTGGTTTTGTGGATAGTATGGTTTGATTCCCTTGTTGTGAGCCCCCTTTTTGTTTGGGGAAAAAGAATTGTTGTAGGATCCCTGTTTTGGAATTTTCTTCTTCCCAAAAAGGAAAATGTTTACCCAAAACTTAGTAAAACATTTAACATTGTTCAAAAAAATAATTTAGAAAAACTTTTTTTGGGGTTTTTTAGTGTAAAAAATTTTGTTAATTTAAACAGGATTTAATTTACTTCTTTTTTATTTATTTATTTTTACTTAAAATTTCGAGATTTTTTTGGAAAAAAAAAATTTTTTAAAAATATAATGTCACTATCATTTTTAAAATTAAATAAAAATTTTTTAATTTTTTGAAAAAATTTTTTTAAAAATTAATATTTAAAAAAATTTTTTTTAAATTGCCCAAAAAATTTATCGGGAAATTCCTGTATAAGAGTTTTTAAAAAATTTTTAAATTTAAATTTAAAAAAACATTAAAAAAAAAAGTGCAAAAAAGGGTTTTCCAAAAACTTTTGCAGTAAAAAAAATTTCCCCCTTTCTAAAAAAACAATAAAAAAAAGTCCCGGGAAAAAAAAAAAAAAATTTTTGTATTTAAAGAAGGTAAAATTTTTAAAAAAAAAAAGGGCATAAGTCAGAATACACTTTTGACCACTTTCACGCCCAAAAAAATTTTAATTTTAAAAACTGTTGTTATTTTTTTTCCTTTTAAAAAAAAAATGTTTTTTTGCGGTTTTTTAAAAAAAAACCCCCGTCTGATTTTATTTTTTAATGGGGTTTTTTTTTTTTTGATATGAAATGGGGGAGTAGATAAAAGGGGGATCCCCCCCGATTTGGAAAGGGGGGCGACCCCAAAAAGGGGCCCTGGAAAGGATGTCTTATTTGTTTTAAAGGGGAGATGGGTATCATATGGGGAAGGAATGTTGATGTTTTGAACAGTTTTAAAATTTTTGTGAGGGGAAAGAGGCCCTTGATAAACAAGAATTTGAAAAAGGGTTTGCTTGGTTATTACCCAAAAAGACTTGGAGATGGTTTGCAAATATTTTGGAAAAATTCATAAAAAAAAAATTGGGTTTAAACTTGTCCAAAATTGAAAATTTTAAAAATTTTTTAAAAAAAGTAAACACTTTTTTAAAAGTAAAAATAGATTAGATTTGGGCTAAGCTTTAAAAATTGTTTAGAAAAAATGAATTTTTATGAAGAATTTTTTATTTAGAATGTGGTGTGAAAAAGGGCATAATAGATTTAGAATCAGGGGGGTGTGCCAAAAAAATTTTTTTTTTTAGAAGGGGGTGTGATGAAGCCTTTTTTAAAAATTTTAAAAGTGGATGTGATGAAAAAATTTTTTTTATTTGAATCCCGGGGATGGTAAAGAAAATTTTTAGAAATTGAATCGGGAAAATGATAAAGATATTTTTTAAATTTTTGAAAAATGGCTGTGCTAAAAAAATTTATTGTTTTTGAATCCCTTTTAAAGTGATGAAGAACCCTTTTTGTTTGAATCGTGGATGTAACTGAAAAAATTTTTTTGTTTAAAAAGGGGTTTTATAAAGACTTTATTAATTTAAAAACAGTGGGGAAATGACTTAAGCCATTTATAATTTAAAAATCAGTGGATGTTTCTAAGCACATTTTTTATTTTTTTTTAAAAACAGTGGATGTGATGAAGAATTTATTGATTTAGAATCAGTGGATGTGATGGGCACATAATTGTTTTGAATCAGTGGATGTGATAAAAAAATTTTTTAATTTTTTTAAATATGGATGGCTCCCCCCAGGGTAAATTTTGGGGGTTTTATTTCAGTTTTAGTGGTCACCAATTTAAAAAAGCCCCCAGCGTGGTTAAAATTTCGTGTGTGGCTTTCCCGGCCCCCAAAAGGTTTTGGGGGAGTTAATGGGGCGGTGGTACGATTTCCCCGGAATGGGGGAAAAACCCCCCCCCGATAGGACTTTTTGTAAAAAAAAAATCGTTGGGTTGGAAAGGGGGCCCCCCTTTTAAAAAAAAATGAAAAAAAAACCCCCCTAACCCCAAAATTGAACAACGTGCCCCCGCTTAAGGGGATAAAAAGAGTAAAAAAAGAAGAAGAAGAGGATAAGGAAGTAAAAAAGTGTTGCCCAAAATGATTATTGATTTAGAAAGGGATATTTTGTGGGGGTAAAAACATTTATTGAACAAGAAACAGTTGTGTGAAAAAAAAAAGAGGGAACTTTAACTAACGTTAAAACCCTTGATCCCAAAGACGTTTGCTTTTTTTAAAATTTTTTTATTTAATGTAATTTATTAGTATGTACTTTATTATTTTTGGATAAGGAAAATAAAAAGTGATTTTCCCCCAAAAAATAAAAGTGTTTTTAAATAAATTTTTTTTTTGAAAAAGGGGAGAAGTAAAAATTTTTTGAACCCCTGTTTTTTGTTGATATGTGTATGTGGGGTTTCCCCTCCGGGTTTTTAAAAAAATTTTGGATGCATTTCTCCTTCCCTTTTCCCAAATTTTTTTCCCCTTTTAAAAAAATCTAGGGTAGGAAAAAGTTTAAGGATACTTTTTAAAAAAAAAGAGGGGTGTTGTTAAAAAGGGTTTTTTTAAAAAATTTTTTTTTGGGGCCCCCAAGTCTTTCGGGTTTTTTGTTAAAAATTTTGGGGCCCAAATTTATGTAAAAAATTTTCACGATTTGTAGGTAAATTAAAAGTTTTTGGGTTTTTTAAAATTTTATTTTGTAAGCTTTTTTGGTGAAAAAAAAAATATCCCTAAAATAAATAAAAATTTTAAAAAAAAAAAAAAAAGATTGGGGCAAAGATTCCCAAAAAAAATAGAGTTTTTAATCCTTTTTTTCATTGTACCCCCTATTTAAATTTTTTAAAATTTTTTCATAACTGAAAAAATTTATATGAAAAAAAGGCCCCAAAAAAAAAAAAATGGTCCCAATTTTATAATTAAAAATTTTATTTAATTTCCTTTTAGGGAAATTAAAGTGAAAAAAGCTTTTTTTGTTACTTTTGTAAAAATGGTAATTTTGATGTAAAAAAATTCCTTATTGGAAAGGAAAAAAAAAAAAGGGAACCCCCAAACTTTTTGTGTTTTTGGAGCGGGAAAGGGCAAATTATGGGGAAAAATTTTTAAAAAAAAAATTTTAAGGATACCCCAAAGGTTCCCCGGGAAAATTATAAATTTTGCCTTTCCCCCAAAAAAAAAGTGAAAAAATAAAAAAAGAAACCATTTTTTTATTTCTTTTTTGGGGGGTTTTAAAAAATTTAAAATTTAAACCCCTTGTTTTATTTAAAAAAAGTTTAAATTTTTTGTGGTGATTTTTTTTAAAAAGTAAATTGGGAAAAAAAAATTTTAAAAACCCAAAAAAATAGATGTATTTTTATTGCTTTTTTAAAATTCCCTTTTTTATTTATTGTTAACAAAAATAAAAAAAAGTTTTTGGGGTTCCCCCCAAAATAAGGTATAGGTATCTAAAAAATTTAAAATTTAAATTATAATCTAAAAAAAGTTAAAAAGTCAAAAAAAAAAAAAAAAAACATTTGTAGAAATTTAAAAATTTTTGTGATTATAAATTTTCCTTTTCTGTAATTTTTTTTAAAAACCCCCCCTTGATAATTTATTAATGAAATTTTAAGTTGTGGAATTGGTTTGCCGGTGTTTGTGACCGCAAAAAAAAGGGGTTTTGAATGAGTCAGAGGGATAAACCCCTTAAAAAAAAGAAAAGGGGGAAATTTTAAGTTAAAAAAGACTGATTCGGGGTTTTTCCAAAAAAATTTCCTTTGTTGGGAGGGGTGGATATTTTTTTTTAAAGTAAAGGGAAAAAAATTTTTTAAACCCAAAAAAAAAAAAAAAAAAAAAAAAAAAAAAAAAAAAAGTATGTATTTATTAGGATTTGGGGGGGAAAAAAAAATTCCCCTTTTTGGGTTTTTTTCAGTAGGGGGTTTAATTTTTTTTCTGAGGGTAAAAATGAATTTTATGTGTTTGGGTATGTGTTTAAATTTTGTGAAAAAAGTATGAATGTTATTTTAAAAAAATTTTTTCCTGAGAAATAAACCATTCCCCCGAAAAAGGGAAAAAAAAACCCAGGGCAATGAAAACCCCGGAAAAAGTCGTAAGTGCTAAAATAACCCCTTTTGTTTACCTTTTAAAAACCCCCTTTTTAAGATTTTTTTTAGTTAGTCAAATTAGCCAATTTTTTAGTCTTCACCCTGTTTTACCCCAAAAACCAGTTGTGCGTAGTGTGTTTTTTGGGGTTTTCGCGACCCTTTTTATATTCAAAAAAAAATCAAAAACCCCTTTTCCCCAGAAAAACAGAGTCATTCGAAAAATTTTTTTCCACTACAGTCCAAAAAATTTAAAAAAAAAGAAAAAAAAGAAGCCCCCGAAAAAATGATAAAAACAAAATGGGGGTCAGTTTATAGAACAACTTTTTCCCTGGCCCAAAATCTTGACAAAAAAATTTAAGAATACCAAATTTTTGCTCCCAAAAAAGGGCCCCCAAATTTTAAGAATCAAGCCCCCGGTCAAGGGGGTTAGCCCCTTCCCCCGGATATGCAGGGTTGTCGAATTTCCCCCCGGGGCCACAGCAAAATTTTAAAATTTTTGTGATTAAAAAACCCCCCGGAGGCTATGAAAAAAAGGGGAAATTCCCCCACGACCCCAAGGGGTGGGGTTTTCTTGTTCAAAAGAATGTCCCCCCCTTTAAGCCGTGGGCCCAAAAAAAACAATTTGGATCAACAAATTAAAAAGGGGTTAGAGCCCGGTTTAAAACTCGTGAAACACGTGGTCAAAAAAATTTCTGTCGATCGGTTATGAAACAAGAAGTAAAAATTTGCTGAAAAAATTTCAAACAAAATTTTTAAAAATTGTAAATCCTTTTTTAAAAAAGGGTTTTTCAAAAACAAAAATCTTTTGAGCAAAAATTTGGGAAAAAAAACATTTGTCCCAAAATTTTGGGGGGAAAAAAAATCTCTTCCCCTGCATCCCCCATTTTTGACAAAAAAAGCAGTTTTTTTAAAAACCCCCAAAAACCCCCAGCCAACCCCCCCTAAAGCCCGTTTAAAGAAAACAATATATGCGGAATAAAAAACTGTAAAAAAAAAACCAAAAGTTACCCAAAAAAATTTCGACGGGGGTAAAAACGTGGTTAGAGGGGGGAATTTTTGCCAGTTGTCAACTCCTGTTTTTTGTGGACAGGGCGGTTTTTAAACCCCCGGGAAAAGGTGGGCAAGGAAATGCCCCTAATTACCGGGGGAAACCCCGGGGATTATTTCATTGGGTCGGAGTTTTGCCCCCTCACCCCCCAAATTATTCGGTAAAAATGTGGCCCAAAAAATTTAAAAAAAATCAATTGGCCCCCAAATTTTGGTGGTACGGTAATTAAAAAAAAACCAAAGCGACTGGAGGCCCCCAAATTTAAAGAGTATGTGATGGGGTACATTCCCTTGTGAGGGGCAGTGGGTCAGCAAGTTGTGATTCATCATGTGATACCAAATGATTGGGTCACAAACCAAGATTAGCGGGACTCAATCATAAAGAACAACACAATGCAGTACAAGGAAAAGATGGAGGCGCTCCTCAATGCACATGGGAGATCACCAGAAAACCTGTTTATATCCAGAGCCAGCATCAGACCATATGGAGACGACACCTATTCTCAGTTGCGAGAAAAGGCTCAATATTTTCATGTTGAATGGAGCGTGATCATCACTCTCCTTGTTTTGGTGATCTTGTTCGAAAAACCGCTAAACTTGATCCTGATCTCCATCATTCAATGCTTCAATAAACCAGAAAAATCAACGGACACTCAAGCGATGGAACGACTGACGCAGGCTCTACACGAACACGACAGAATCGCACAAGTCTCGAGAAGAGATTGTCCACTGATACACACTAGTCGACAGATGAAGTGATGGTTGGGTAGTAATACGTACAGGTATATTTAGTTAGGGTTAGACTTCTGCATATTTATAAAAAAAAAAAAAAAAAAAAAAAAAAAATCCTTGTGTCTCGGGTGGTTAATCAAATGATTGAATCGCCCGAGCTATGTAGATGCATACAATAGAATCTTTTATTTTACCTATCTGTTTTTTATTCATTTGATTTATTTTTGTCATCAACCTTATGTTATTTGTATTTCAATGTCCGCATATTAATTTATATTTACTATATTTAAAGTCGTCACCCCAATTTTTACTTATTTACATTCAATGTCGTCATCTTAATTTTCAGAACCAATTTTTGTTGTATAATCTATCTGTCTGTCATATTGATATAAAATAATTTTAATTGACAGTTTCAAATCTCGGCGGCACGGCACCCTAAATGAACCTTGTGGGTCGGAACCCAAGTGTGTGGTTCTATCGAGCCTAGTGTGCATAGGCTTAGGAAAGATGGTTTGGAGCTTTCAATCATGAGGACCAGTCAATCGAGGACAATCGATGTTTAAAGTAAAGGAAAGATGGTTTGCCGGTGTTTGATGATCCGCAAAACCATAGGTCTGTCGACTGAGTCAGCAGGAAAGCTCAGCCATCGAAAGTGGTTCTGACTAGACCATTAGGCAGTCAGTCTAGTCTTACCCGCTCTATGACGAGGGGAGCGCAGCCAGTTCGGTATCCGAATAGCGCGAGTGCCCGCCGGGATATTATTTGTGTACCATCTTAATACGTTCAGTGTTTGTTAACAATAATTATTAATGTATAATTTATATAAGTGTCATTATCTCTACTCCAACATTGGTCTCCTTTCTTTTATTTTTCTTAACTTTAATTATTTAGTTTTAAGGTATGATGGCGTATCCGAACACTTGGCCATAGGCCATCCCAACCGCCTTTGAGGATGATCAGGGATCGCCTCCGAACGATCCTGTTCCTCAAACGATCACCGAACATGACGGTGATTAGATCATACAATATCACAATTACTTTCACCATGTGATATCACAATTACTCAAACTCACTTTACTAAATCTTTGCTGTATTTGGGACTCGAACCACCGACTTCCAGATTAAGTACAAGTAAGCCTGTTTATCGATGGCATGGATATTCAGGTTAGTTAATGGCATGAAAATAGTGAGGTCGGTAAATTATTTTTTGCACCTAACAAAATTACTGCTGAGTATTTTTTTTTGTAGTCACCGTGGCATATAGTGAGTCCAGCACGCTAGGCATTGCACGCACGGTGACCTGGGTTCGATCCCCAGCGGGGTAGAAATTTTTCTGCCTGTACTTGGATGTTCGGGGTCCACTCATACCTCGTGAGGAAAAATGAGTAGTTACTTGTATGAGTAACGACCAGTGGCGACATTACCAGAGTAAAAACGTCGCTTTCATTGTCTGGTCACGTCGGGGGTTTTACCCTCCATTCCCCGGAAACTCACAAATCAGCTTCTCAAATTAACCTCACCCATCCTGAGTGGGGTTTAGAAAAGCCATCATCACGAGGTTTCGAATTTGAATGGTCACACATCCAAGTGTTGGCCTCGTTGGACGTTGCTTAACTTCAGTGACTGAATGAGAACTGGTGCTCATATTAGTCCCCTGCTCTCGACAGATCCTCTCCCTATTGAATTAGACGCAGTGATTTCAAAATGGAGGCCGAATTATCAATTGAATATTCAATGATGTTCTCTTCTCACACTCTTTTGATCTTCACAGTAGGGTCAATTTTGTTTCTGCGTTATCAGGCATGGCCAAGAATTAGCGAATTATAGGGTGAGATTTTTAAGATATCTAGGATTGGTATTTTTTAGCGCTTAGAATTTCAAAGTATGTATATTATTTATTGATTGAACGCTACAATAATATAATAGAATAATATACATTGTTTAAATACTACGAGGTAAAACTGTAAAGTCCCTTTACTCCAGCAGTCAAACAGGTCTTATGTATTTCAAAGGTAAGTATAGATTTGTAATATAATTATGTAAAACATACTTATATACATTAGATGGTTTTAAAAAATCAATATCGGAATTTTTACAACGCTCAGGCAGAAATGAGTTCGGCTTTTGCAGAAATTGAGATAGACAAAATTTCAAGGCCAATCAGAATACGTTAACAGGACCGCTCTGGCCTCAAAGTTTGGAAATTTGCCAAATTTTCGAGGTTGAGCTGACATTTTCGGCCATAACTCGAGAACGAAAAATCATACGAGCATTAAAGATATATCAAATGAAATAACATTTTGTTGGCTTTACTTTGTTATAGAATACTAGTTCCCGAAATCTTAATGGTTACTGACTAAATTAAGAATATGTAGTCGAAAACGGGCCAGGTACCACAAGTAGAGCTCTAAGGCATGATAGGATAATGGGTGAAAATACTTATGATCTATAAAACTTATACATATAAATGTTAGAAGATAAGTTTTGAATGATTTTTTGACACATTATGAAGCTATTAATACCCATTTTTACCTACTTGATAGTTCCTGACAGGTTGAGGCATGGCCAGAAAAAACAAAATAATAATACAAACATATTACGTCAAAGTTATTCTCATTTTTTTTATTGTAGAAATACAAATATCTAAATTAAAAGTACAAATAGGTAACATTTCGTAAAAAAAAAGTACAAATTAAGCAGTAAAAATTAACTTAGTTTGTTGGGAAAGGGTAGAGAGGGAACTTTTTGAAGAATCAGGATAGAGTCTCCTACATTTAATCACAACTTGTGGGACAGACTGTTTCTGACATTCCTCTCTAGTTAGTAAGTCGCTGAAGTCACTCATCAACTTAACGCCTCTCTTGGCTGTGTCGTTTACAACTTTAAGGGATTGTACAATTTTAAGTGCTTTCTGATACTGAGGCTCACCATGACATATTTAGGGGTCTCCCCTCAAAAAGTCAGTTTTTTATGACAAATCGACTAAAGAAAAGAAATGTTTCGTTAGTAATGAACTCTTTAAGGCCCCCTCTCACATAAGCTGGTATGTCTTTTATTCGTACTGTATCATCAGAAGTCCCCTCTGTATCATCAGAAGAACTGAAAAGCTTTGCAGCCATTCCAGACTTTTCATCATGTGACAAAGTTGGATCGAAAAATCCCAAGCCAACAATTTCGGCATTCAAGTACCACAGGTGATAGACAACTTTGTTTAGTGTTTTCTCTGAACTTTTGTGTTTTTAAACGACAGCATCAAACACAGGTGTGAGTAAAAGGACCGTGCACATTATTAAAAAAAATGTTAGAGCGGGACTTGCTCTCCTTAGCATGTCGTCACAACATTCTAGAAGTTGTCTTGAGAAGCGTCTTTGACTGTAAAATGTAGTAGAACTAAACCTCATCCAGATAATTTATATGAGAGCGCGATGAGCTCAGTGGTTAAGCACCGCTTGCCATGCGGAAGGTCCTGGGTTCGATCCCCCGTGCCGACAAAAATTTGTATTCTTAATTTGGTTACAATTGTTTGTAAGGGATACCTTCCGGTGCGCTCGTGTTGACCCAGCACCTAAATGGGAAGTATTATGTCACTTCTCGGGAGGCATACTACAACACAGACCACAAGCGTCTACAGTAGCTCCTGCTTCATGGCTATCACCTGTGGTACTTGAATGCCGAAATTGTTGGCTTGGGATTTTTCGATCCAACTTTGTCACATGATGAAAAGTCTGGAATGGCTGCAAAGCTTTTCAGTTTTCTGATGATACAGAGGGGCAAAAATGTCAACATTACAGTACGAATAAAAGACATACCAGCTTATGTGAGAGGGGGCCTTAAAGAGTTCATTACTAACGAAACATTTCTTTTCTTTATTCGATTTGTCATAAAAACTGACTTTTTGAGGGGAGACCCCTAAATATGTCATGGTGAGCCTCAGTATCAGAAAGCACTTAAAATTGTACAATCCCTTAAAGTTGTAAACGACACAGCAAGAGAGGCGTTAAGTTGATGAGTGACTTCAGCGACTTACTAACTAGAGAGGAATGTCAGAAACAGTCTGTCCCACAAGTTGTGAGTAAATGTAGGAGACTCTATCCTGATTCTTCAAAAAGTTCCCTCTCTACCCCTTTCCCAACAAACTAAGTTAAGTTTTACTGCTTAATTTGTATTTTTTTGACGAAATGTTACCTATTTGCACTTTTAATTTTAGATATTTGTATTTCTACAATAAAAAAATGAGAATAACTTTGACGTAATATGTTTGTATTATTATTTTGTTTTTCTGGCCATGCCTTAACCTGTCAGGAACTATCAAGTAGGTAAAAACGGGTATTTATAGCTTCATAATGTGTCAAAAAATCATTCAAAACTAATCTTGTAACATTTATATGTATAAGTTTTATAAATCATAAGTATTTTCACCCATTATCCTATCATGCCTTAGATGCTCTACTTTGGGTACCTGGCCCGTTTTCGACTACATATTCTAAATTTAGTCAGTAACCATTAAGATTTCGGGAACTAGTATTAAACAAAAAAGTAAAGCCAACAAAATGTTCTTTCATTTGATATATCTTTAATGCTCGTATGATTTTTCGTTCTCGAGTTATAGCCGAAAATGTCAGCTCAACCTCGAAAATTTGGCAAATTTCCAAACTTTGAGGCCAGAGCGGGTCCTGTTAACGTACTCTGATTGCCTTGAAATTTTGTCTATCTCAATTTCTGCAAAAGCCGAACTCATTTCTGCCTGAGCGTTGTAAAATTTCTGACATTTTTTTCTTACCTCTATGAGATAAAACCAGTCTAATATACATACACGGATAATTATGGATATACCATTATAACTACAAGACTCAAATCAAGAAAGAGTTTCCTTCAAACCACCGAACCCATAAACGGCAGCAGCGAAGCTCGGGAAATGGAAATCTGGAGCACTTTCTCATCAGAGCCACTGATTGACCCAAAGGAAGGACCCCCACCTGGCTCTAACCAACCCTACACCACCTGGAAATCCCTGAACCGGTTAAGAACAGGAGTATCTAGATGCAAGTACAACCTAAGGAAATGGGGATACTCAGACAA
Source organism: Bactericera cockerelli (assembly GCA_024516035.1). NCBI lineage: Eukaryota > Metazoa > Arthropoda > Insecta > Hemiptera > Triozidae > Bactericera > Bactericera cockerelli. Next base: position 23,455 of record JAMCCL010000145.1, read on the forward strand.
CGCTGACTGTGAATGTGGAGAAGTACAGACTCACGACCACCTTCTGATTTGTAACCAGCTCGACCATTAATGCAACCATAATGACCTGATGGAAGCAAACGAGTTCGCAATACACGTGGCCAATCACTGGAGATTCAAAATCTAACAAGTTGGTGACAAGTGGACGGCTTACCAGAGTAAAAAGAAATTAATGTAATAGAATAATTCGAAATGTGAAGGAGGCTCTTAGTAATACTGCGCTACCTACAAAAATTGTGAATAGGCCTTGTGCTTCACCACAAATAAAATCATACATATTTGGTCATAGTTACGATGAAGAAGCTTGAATTCTAAGCTGGGAATACACAGGCGAGTTGGTTGCGCAAACATGATGCTCGCGATCATTTAGGGCCGAATTATATGAAACAGGATCAAAGTTAAGGTAAGCCAGGCTAACTCTCAAGTCGGAGTTGAGGGACATTCTGCCTCAACGTAACTTGAATCCGGATTCGGCCCTAAATCCGAGTTTTCAAGCTGTTTTATTATTATTAATATTCAACACTTTATTAGATATAAATGGACATATGTACAATACAAATATTTATTTTACAAAGAAAAAAATGTAAACAATTTATACAGTAAAAATAAAAAAGAATAGAAAAATATAGAGAAACATATATGTCCTAACTAAAAGGCGGGGTTATTGCCTATGGCAGACTCTTCCACCCAACCCTTTAAGAAGTGTTCACGGTGTTTCTATGCATTTAATTCTCTTTTTTCACAAAAGATAGGGCAGAATAAAATTTAACTTATCAATGCCCGTTTTTTTTTGTTTTGTTTTGTATTTTTTTTTTTAATTTCAGAAACCAAGCCACCCCTGGTTGCCGTCTGATATTCATCTGAAAGTATCCCTCCTCAAGCACAAGAGCTTCATACAAGTTATCAGAGTTCAATTTATTCTACAAACCCATGCTCTGGAGGGTGGAACAGAATTGAGAGGGGGACCCCTATGTATAAATTAACTCATTATTGTAATTATTTCTATCAAAAATGAAATGGATATATATTATACAATATAAATATACTATAGAAAGAAGAAGAAAAAGAAAAAATATGTCAACCATTTTCTAAAAGATAGACTATAAACAGGGAGTAGACCAGCAGTCTGGCTGGGGGACTATAAACAGGGAGTAGGCCAGTAGTCTGACTGGGAGACTATAAACAAGGAGCAGACTACTAGTCTAGCTGGGTGATTATAAACAGGGAGTAGACCAGTAGCCTGGCTGGGGACTATAAACAGGGAGTAGACCAGCATCTGGCTGGAGTATATAATAACAGGGAGCAAACTACTAGTCTGGCTGGGGGACTATAAACAGGGAGCAAACTACTAGTCTGGCTGGAGGAATATAAACAGGGAGTAGACCAGTAGGCAAAATTCGGCTGAAAGATTTAACATAAAGGGATAACATCTTTAAAAATTTACAGTTAGTCAAACATGCTGACGTTTGTACTAGATATACATATGTATGACTGTGCTGCTTAATGTGTTGATCATATTACACAAACTTGTTACATAAAGAAGTTTCTCAGTTGAAAACTTCTGAAAAAGAACTCAATAATTATAAGAAGTGAGAATAATAGTTACTTACTGATTTCCTGTTAATGCTTACAGCATAACAAGTGTAAACGCAGTAAAAAAAAAAAAAAAAAAATTAAAAAAAAAGAGTCATCGAACAATATATTTAAATCATTAAACTCAAATTTGATGGGAAATCTCAATCTCCAATAACCAAACAAACGAATGGATAGCTAACAGAACTAAATTTCTTTGAACTGTCCAACACAATTCGTGGTGGCTTTGTCACAATATATTTCTTAAGAAGTCAAAATAAAATTCTCTGACGTCTTCACCAAATATGATATCTTTGAAATTGGGACACAAAACATCATCCCTGGGAGATAACAAAAGTCAAAAGAGACAATATCACGGCAAATAAGATAATAATAATAAATGGATATGCTGTACAGATATGAATAAATATACTCACCGACAGAATTAACCGGACATTTGCTGTATTTTTTTTGGACTCCATGTATTTCCTCATTGACTGAATTAATAGATACAAATTTTTTTTGTAGTTAAAAATATCTAGGTATTATTGTTTTGATAAAAAATTAACAATATGGAGATTAATACTTAACAAAAAACATATTTAACTTATTCATTCATTTTTTGAATGCTATAGAAAACAAACAAAATGAAAATTTATAATTCATAGAGAACTTTTTTTGAATTTATTTAATAAAACTTAGGTACCGGAAGAATTAAACATGTGTCTTCTGTGCAGTGTTAATCTCCATACCGTTGGTTCTCTATTGAAAACAATAATACCTTGAAAATTTTAACTACAAAAAAGTTAAATCAGATTTAGTCCGCAAGGAAATACATGGAGTCAAATTTGAAAAACAGCGAATGTCCTATTAATTTTGCCGGTCAGTGTAGATATATGTTATTTATGGACATAATAGAGATAAAGAAAAATGAGATAGACAATCTGAATGGAAATTTCACATGCCATTGACTTTGGAGAAAAATGAAAGAAAGAAAAAGAGAACAAAAGAAAGAAAGACAAACAAATAAACAGAAAAGAAGCCAAGAGAATTCTGAAAGACAAGATATCTTATTTCGGATTTGTTTTGACACTTTCGTGACATCTTCAATATCTTCATATTATGATGAGAATGGTTCCAATATTTGCCACAATGAAATCCACAGGAAGTTAAATGATACGTGGAAGTGAGGACTTCTTCTTCTTCTCTGAGTCTTATTCTATTTTTTACTGTAGTTTAAGTTTTAAATCAAGAAATAATGCAATAATATTCAATTAAATACAAAAAAGTTAAATAAATAAATATGTAGATATTGTTATTTTATTTTGGGAATAAAGTTAAGTTAAGTTATCATATTTGTGTTAACCACTTTCGTGATATCACGACTACTCAAACTAGCTTTGCTAAATCTACGCTGATGAAACCGGGACTTGAACCACCGACCTCCAGGTCCAAAGTCCGCTGCCTTATCGATCAAGCTACTGAGGGTCGGTTTGTATTTTGGGAATATTACAAGGGTTGGCATATTGACATACATTTTATATAAAATATTCGTAGATAGCAATGTGATCATGAAAAGTGAGAAGAAAAAATTGTACCAATTAAGAGAGGGGAAGTATCCAAAAACGTATGAAACTTAAGCATGCTTAAGTTTTACACAAATAAAAGTTAAATTAAATATTTTTGTGTTCCTCTTTGAGCCTTATCTATTTTTTAAATCAATAAATGTTATAATGTCCGATTAAATTCGCAAAGTCAGAGGATTCAATTAGAATTTTTTTAGTAGTTGAAGGAATGATCATTCAAATTTGTTTATTTAGTAGTAGTATTAGTAGTAGTAGTATATTTTTTATTTTGTAATAAAATTTTGTTACAAATTTGTTTATCTATCTACCATTCACCATTATAAGTTTGTTTGTCTTATATCCAGGTTTGACTGTATACAGGGTGTTTCAGAAAAGTGTGCCTTTATTTTAACCACGTGTTATATGGACCTTTTTAGGGGGGGTCAAGTCTATAACAAGAAGGGCGAAAGTGCTTCCTAAGAGAGGTACACGCCTCTAAATGTTCTTTTAAAAAAATCTAAGATTTTGAATTTCGCCTTACCCGTAAGAGTTGTTGAAACACGGAAAAAAATCGACTCCCAATACAAGATAACGCCGTTATTTTGATGTGGAAATCGAGGTCATTGCACTCTCAGGGCCGGCTACAGGAGGCCACGTGTATCTCCCTTATGAAGCACTTTCGCCCTTTTTGTTAGAGACTTGACCCCCCTAAAATGGTCCATATAAAACGTGGTCAAAATAAAGGCAACTTTTATGAACCACCCTGTATTGATTTCCTTTCAATTTTGAAGTCTCCTGTTTTATTTAATTTTCCTACTCCTGTTAAGAATGCAATCCCAAGTCCCTCAACTTACCAGCCTCTGTGGCGTAATGGTTATGATTACTGCTCGTAGTTCAAAGATCCCAAGTTCGGTCCCCGGTTGTGTCAGAATTTTCACACAGAAAATTTTGTTCTCTCCGAATATGTGAGGTTGTCATTTTCGGCCCTGCCCAGGCTGGGTGAGGTTAATGTGGGTAGCTGGTACGATTCCCAGCAAATGGAAAACCCCCGTCCTGACACTCCTGACTATCTCAAATCAGGACGTTAAATTGGACATCAAACGAGCTTAGACATTAGATCTGGGCGTCCATAATATAATCGTCTCACCACTGTAATATAGGTATCTTGCCTGACACGGAATTATTTTTATTAAAACACTTTTTTGGTGTCCTGAGCACCTGAGGCTATGATTCGTCCAGAAATGTGAAACTCTTGGTAGGTCAAATTTTTGACAAGTACAATATTACATGCCAGAGGAGGCATTCTATTACCTGACGACTAAGAAATATTATCAAGATCTGATAAGAGGAGACTGATAACGTCGGGACCCCACACATCGCACAAGCCTTCAGTCTTGAGATCCAGAGGTTACGAGTTCGATCATTGGCGCTGACGGATTTTTTTTCAACAGGATTTCCTCCAAAGAAATTTAAAAATTCTGTATAAAATATGAATTATATTATCTCTCTCTCTATTTCTTACTCTTTCTCTTTCTCTCTCCCTCATTCTATTTCTATTTCTCTCTTTCTCTCACTCTTTCTCTGTCTATCTCTCTCTTCTTCCTCTCTCTCTCAATTTTATCACTCGAATGCTCGAGAATCAAGATCCATGAATCCAAGATAATATTCAGTGACTCTGTTTACATATGTTTTATACATATCGCAAAAAAACACCAAAATGAACACCTTTGTATATTTGTATTTGTTTTGTAAAGATACCTTTGTATATTTGTATTTGTTTTGTAAGGATACCTTTGTAACTTTGTATTTGGTTTTGCAAAGAACCAGGAGAAGTGATCTAGAGAAATATTTGTATAATATTTGTAAATAGATGTGTACCATAAATGTAAATAATTTGAAATCCTCATATCTATGTATCTGTTTTGTAAATACACCTAACTGATCTGCGCCTTTGTGATGGACAGTTAGATTACACACTTTAACTTATATAGGTATTTATTTTGGTCTGTAGAAGAAAAAAAAAAAATATGTATTTCGTTTTGTTTTGTTCTGTAAAGAAAAGAAAAAAAATCTTATCTTAATTTTGTTAATATTGTAAATTGGTTATGTACCGTAAAATATACAATCCTGGGGGTATTTATATTATTATTATCATTTTAAAATAAATAAAAATATCAAATTATTTTGAAAAGTTGGGTCCCCTACAATCACATAATAAAAAAAAAATACAACCCAGTAGCTTAGATAAAGCTAGGGATTTGTTCCTAGTCTGGGGTTCAAGTCCCAAGTTCACAAAGATTCGTGAAGCAATTTTTTACTGAATTTTATGATATTTTATGATCTCATACGATTAACAACAAATAAATGAAAATTTAATAAAAACAAAAAAAAAAACTAGACAATTAAAACATAAAAAAAACAAAATACTTCCGATTTTCTAATATTCAAAAATTTCTCGGAAGAATATCTACTCAATACAGCTACTTAACTACTAAATACGTACAGAATTTACTTAGGTGTAAATTATTGAAACGTTCTTATGGACCTTCTCAATTTACACCAACCCGTAACTTAAGTAATCTTAAGAGAACCAAGTCGTTTAAAAAAAAAAAACGAACACAAATAACACAATACTTCCGATTATACATTTCTCGGAATAAAAAATTTTTTGTTCAATAATATCATTTAGCTACTAAATGTGGGTATAAGTGCACGGGGAAATGGTGGTCAAGGTTTAAGCGCTAGCCCTGTTAACCCAGTAGTAAAAAATCCGTTGGTTTCGAATTCCCCCAGTGCATAATTTTTTCCTCATTAATTTGAGTTTGTGACCACATAACCTCTTGAGACCTGGGCATGTTTTCCCAAAGTATGATTTAGACCTGGATGTACTTTAAAAGACAAAGACAGATATGCTTGGCCTGGGCATGTATTCCAAAAGTACTGTTAAGACCTGGGTTACTTTTTAAAGTACGGGATTTTAAAAAATTCCGACGGTTTTTGAGAGAAATAGTGGGGTAAGTGAAGTTTTCCTTTTATTTTAAAAGCACTTCAGGCCAAGGATAATAATAAGACTCCTGATGGTTGGGTGGTAGGAAATACTTTGGGGAAATTGACCCGCGCCTGGGGTTCCTTCACTAAAAGTGTTATTTATTATTTACATACTCGATAGCGATAGTGAATAAATAGCAATTAAAAAAACGATGTTAAACTCTAATAAAAAATAATAAAAACCCATGACCAGCTGAATTTCTTTTACGACCATATAAATGTACCACGGAAAAACCCCAAGAAAAAAACTTTTTTTTGTAAAGGAACATTTCAGATTTTATTTTTTTTAATGAAGGCGCTTCTTTATTATCTTCTGTAATAATCCATTTTAATCCTACTGAATCCTTCCTCTTATTGAATATTTTCTTATCATTTTTGGGGGATATTATTAGCTGGGGGTTTTATGAAATTGACCCATTTTAAATTATAATAAATCGAGAGGAGTTGATTATAATTTTCTACTCAGGTAATATATTGAAAAAGAAAAAAGTGAGTATATATAAATATATATAAATCTGACTTGGCGTGTATATAACCCTTAAATCAATTTAGAAGGAAAAATTTTAATTGGTTTCTTTTTTTTTGTAAACAATTTTCTTAATCCTGAAATATACTCATGCAAGTCCTATTTTGCTATTTAAAAGTTATCATAGGTGTTAATTAATCATTTCGTGATGTCAAAACCTAACCAAATTACTGAATCTCGCTGAAACCCAAGGGCTTGAACCAGCGGCATCCGGTTACAAGCCCGCCACCTCTGATAAGCTACTGAATGGGTTATTATTATCATTATTAAAAAAAAAAATATTATTATTATTATTAATAAGCCGTAGTCGGCCTATATTTTCTAGTGTGACGGGTAGTCCACCTTAACATTTCCCCCTGATCAACCTGGGCACGTAATGTCTCTTAATTCATAATTGATACCCTAATAATAATAAATATGCTACATATATAAAATAATACTTTAAGAGGTAAATATATCCCTTACCCTTTTTTTAAATACTTTAAATGGATATTTCTTAACATAATTAGTTAATTATTAATATTAGGTACCTCAAGAAAGATCCTTAGAACTATATTTATTACAATTTATGTTACTGATACACTGGCTGTGTTACAAAAGGGGAAGAAGGCACATTTCTTGACCTGTTATAGGACCGGGATCAAATTTCCTAATTATTGATGAGCGGTCGGGCACAAGAATCCAGAATTCTTTTCACTATTTATTTGTAGTCACCTTGTGGGTAGCACGGGGTTGCACGCACGGTGATCAGGGTTCGAATCTCAGCGGATCGGAATCTTCCTTTAGAATAAATTCAACTTGCTTTTGACATCAAGTCTGTGACTATGATTATCCCGATGACAATGAATCCTAGTCTCATACTATAATAATTTAAAAAAATTTGGTCTTTGGATGTTCAGGTCCACTCGTACCGTGAGGGGAAAAAAAAGTACTACTTTAATCGAGCAGCGACGAGTGGTGAAATTGGGGGAAAAATAATTGGTTTAGGGAATATTCAAAGTAAAAATCCGCCCTCCCACTAAAATTGGATATAACAAAAAAACTATTAAAAGACCCATTTTAAAAAACGAAGTACGGCGGCGGTTTAAAAAATTCTATTTTCCGGGGTTCGAACCCCGTCATGGACTTGAACCTGGTCCTAGTCCCCCTCTCCCCATGACGCAACATCATTTCAACCACTTTCCTGTCCATATCTCTATAACAGTTCCGGGTCCTCAGTACCCTGTTCCAAACTGGTGTCAACAACCCAAACACTCCGTATCAGCAAATTGATTGGGTTGTCAAATTTTTTTTTTTAAAGGGGCATTTTTATTTAACAGCCGGGAATTTTGAACCGCCAACAATGAAGGGGGGGTCAACCCCGTCAAATGTTTGAAATTTAGTTTTCAGTTTTTTTAAAAATTTTTATAAAATTTTTTGATTTTTTTTATAAAAAATGAAATCTGTTCTTTTGGGTTTAATTTTTTCGGAATAACTTAAATTTTGGGAACGTAGTAAATATCTCTTTTTTTTTTTTTTTAAACAGCTAAGGTTTTAAAACCTTCTTATTTGGTTGGGGGTTGGTTTGGAATCACCAAAAAGCTTTTAGCTTTAAAACCAAACTAACATTTGATTATTATCTTAAAAAAATCCAAATGGAAAATTTTACTTAACAATTATACAAAATCCATTTACATTAATTTCATTCAAATCAACGCAATCGAAAACGGGGGGCAAAGATTCTCCAAATTTGCTCAAATATAAAGTTGGTAGGGGTAAAAAAAAGAAAAAAATTAAAAAAAATTTTGGGAAAAGAAAGGGGAAATACCCTTTGTGGTAAAACTCCATATTTAAAAATTTTTAAAATACTCTTTCCCCGTTTTAACGTCCCCCCTATCAGTGATCAAAGGGCCCACTGGAAAATCCATAGGTCGGGGTTCCCCCTATCATCTGGCAGAAATTATCCCCCATTGGGATTTAACCACAAAAATACATTTGGGCTTCTAGAAGAATAATAACTCATTAGCAAACGGCAATATTTTAAAGCGAACTTTTTATTATTTTTTTTTTCGCAAGAATTTTTAAAAATAATTTTTCATTTTTTTTCTTTTTTTACTTCTTCTAAATTGTTATTAATTTTTGAATTATCTGTTTGCTTTTAAAGTCCTTACTAATAAAGAAAAAAATAAAATAAAATAAATATACCTACTTCAAAGTGAAAGATAACCCCCCACGACTGATGTTAAACCTTTTTCCTACCTTCAATCTTTTTTATTGGAAAACGAAACAAATTTAATGAGAAAAAACCAAGCTTGTGGAAGCAACTGGTGAAAGCCGCCCTCCGTGGCTCAGGGAAAGCAGGGGATCAAAACTCGAAATTTGGGGGTTCGAACCCGCCGGGCGGAAAATTCTGAAAAAAATTGTAAAGGAAAAAAAACCGGATAATGCAAAGTTCCGGCACTATTACCTTTTTTAAAATATTTCTTATTTGGATAATACATTTTTTCACTACCGTCACTGGGTCAAGGGGTTTTTAAAAGCTGTCTGGAAATCCAGGTAGGTAGGACCTTGGGTTTTCAACCCCCCAATGCATGAAATTTTTCTCTTAAATTTTAATTTGTGACCACTAATAATAAGATGGGGTTAGGTGTAGAAAACTTTGGCCTTTTTTTCGCCTGGGGTTTCTTCCACAAAAGAGGTTTTTATAATTTTTTTTTTGAACCCGCAAAGCCAGTTTATTTCAACCTACCCGTAATTCCTTCATTTTTTACCACCTCAACGCCAATTTTTTGTGCTAAGAAGTGAATAAGTGATCCGTCTTCAAAACATTTCTATTTCAAAAAATCTACCAACTTCAAATTTTTTTCCCCTTCTTTCGGGTTTGTGGTGTGTGTTGTGTTTGTTGAGTGTCTTTTTTTCTCATACTAGTCTCTTTGTCTTTTTTTTTTCTCTTTTTTTTTTTGGGGCTTTTGTCTTTCTCTCCTCTCTCTTTACTCTCTTTTCTCTCTCTCTCTCTCTTTCTTTATTCTCTTTTTTTTTTTCTTTCTCTCCTCTTACTCTCTTTTTTCCCCTCCTTTCTTTATCTCTCTTTCTTTTCTTTTTTTTCTCTCTCCCTCTTTCCGTACTCCTCCCCCATTCAATTATACTGCTTTGATTTAAAGCTACCTTTTTTTTTGGGGATGTTTTTCTTTATCTCTGCAAAACCCAATTAATTTTTGGGAAAAATTTTTTTTTTCTAGAAAAAAATTGTTTCTCGTTAAAAAAATTTTTTACCGCCACGAATTTTCGCTTTTATTCTAGGGGCTTTTTAATGTGGTTTTTCAAAGTCCCACGCCGGGGAAAATTTTGGGGAAAAAATTTACAGTTCAGGATCTGCTAGCCAAGCAACACTTCTTAGTTAAAATAAAAGTTACAAAAATATCACCACGCTTATAGAAATCTGTGGTTATTTAGTATCACCATGTTCATACTGGCGAGCCGGTAAACTTCCATTTCACCTCGCTGAAAGTTTAAGAAGAGGTACCCGTAAGTCCGAATTTTTTCGAATTACTTTTTTGGGACGGGGAAAGGAAAAAAAATCGATTTTTTTAAAATCGGTTTTATACCATTCAAAAAAAAAAATGCCACTTTAACGATTAAAGTTTACCCCCCCGTAAATCGATTTTTTTTTTTGAAAAATTTTTGGTGAACCTCTATTCCAATCGAAATTGGTATTGTGTAAAAAAATCAGAGATACGAGGTACCCTACAAAAAAAGCACACATGCTTTCTAAAATTTTCAGGAATCACTTTAGAGTACCTCGTAGTCCATATTCGTAAAAATACATTTAAAAAAAAAAAAATAAAAATTTTATGATAAAACAGTTATTTAATTTTAAACTATTTTTTATTTTTTTTTTAAACCACCCAAACTTTATATTCATTTTTTAGTCTCCGAAAATTTTTAAAAAAGACTTACAAACCTCTTCTTAACACGATATATAATTCTAATCCTTTGACTTTTATAAAGGGGGGAGAAAAATAGGAAAAAAGGAAGAGAGAAAAAATTTAAAAGGGGGAAAGGGGTTGAAAAGGGAGCTGGGAGAGAGAAAAATACAACTTTTGGGAGAGAGAAAGAAAAAAGATAGGAGGGAAAAGGGGGACATAGAAAAAAAAGAATCAAAGGAGTTAAATACAGCTAAAAGAAAAAACTTGAGAAGAAAATAATAGTTAATGGGGAGAAGGGAAAAAGAGGGATGAATGAAAAAAAAAGAAATAAAAAAAATACTCTTTAGGGAAGAAACCAGGGGGTAGGTTGATGCCAAATTTTTCCCCCCCAAAAAACCCCCTCAATTTTTTTTTTTATAGGGGGGGTAAAAAACCAAAAATTTTAAGAAAAATAATTTATCCTTTTGATTTTTTCGAAACAAGGGAAAACCCGGACACCAACTAGCCTTTAAACCCCATGAAAAACCAGTGTAGGGTAATAAAAAAAAAAAGACATTCATAATGAGGAAAAAAAAAGGGGACAGACAAAAAAAAAGGGGGGAAGATAAAAAAAAAAAAGGGGAAAGGATTTTTTTTAAAAGGGGAAAAATGAAGAAAAAAGGGGACAGAGAGAAAAAGAAAAAAGAAAGAGAAAATGAAAAAGAAGGACATCGATAGACCGAATGGAGAAAGAAAAATAGAGAAAATAGAGAGAGAAAAGAGAAGGATAGAGAAGAAAATAGAGAGAAGAAATAAAAAGGGGGGAAGAAAGAGATAGAGAGAAGTGAAGAGAGAAAAAGAGAGAGAGGGGGCGTCCCAGGGTAGAAGCGGGGGGGATTTTGACAGTTTGATGGATGGGGTGGATATTACAACACCCCCCCGGGGCGTTTTTTAAGGGGGTACCACTAAGATGTCGAATGGAGGGGCAGTTTTCTTTTTTCCCTTTTTAAAATCACTCCTTTTCAAAGGGGCCTTTTTCTCTCTCCTCTCTTTCTCTCTCTCCCTCTCTTTCTCCCCCTTTCCCCCTTTTTTCTTTTCTCCCCTTTTCCCCCCCCCTCTCTTTCTTTCTTTTTTTCTTCTCCTCTTTCCTTTTTTTTTCCCTCCTTTTTTTCTTTCTCTCTCTTTTCCCTTTTTTTTTTTCTCTCTTTCTCCTTTTTCCTTTTTCCCCCCCTCTCCCTCTCTCTCTCTTTCTTTTCTCTTTTTCTCCCTCCCCCTCCCCTCTCTGAAAAATCTCTCTCTTCTTTCTCTCTTTTTCTCCTTTTTTTCTCCCCCCCTCCTCTCTCTATCTTTCGCTCGCCCATAAATTTTACTCCCACCCCTTTTTCATCCTTGGTCAATTTAAAATTTTTTTTTAAAATAGGAGGTTATATGAAATTTTAAAATTTTTAAACCCTTTTCTTTTTTACTCTCTCTAAGCTTTTTTCCCAATTTTCTTATCTAAGGGAAAGGGTTTTTTTTTTCCCCCCTTTTTTTTTTTCTCCCCCCCTTTTTTCTCCTTTTCCCAATTTTTCATCTCTTCTCTCTCTCTCGCCCCTCCTTCTCACCCTCCTCTCTCTCCCTCTCTCTTTTTTCTATCTCTTTTACTAAAGGGGCAAATTAACCCCGACGGGGCTGAAATTTGGGTGAATTGCGGGGAAAACCCCAAAAAAATACTACCCAAATCAACCTCACCACCTTTGGGGTTTGGGGCCCCAATCCCCTGTCACACCCACTGGCTTTTTAACTTCAATTTATCCTAAAAAACCCCGGGGGCATTCAAAAACGCATAGACGAACGCCCCCAGGAGAAAAAAATTTTTTACAAAAAAAACCCCCCTTTTAAAATTTAAAATTGGGGGGGTACTACACGCTTTGCATTTCAATAAAAAAGGGAAAACCCTGCAGTATTTTTTTTTTTTTTTGGGGGGTTTAATAGAAAACAACGAAATACAAAAATTTTTTTTAAAATTTTGTCCTCAAAAAATCTAGTTAAAAATTTTTGCAAATCATTTGACTTTTTTATTCTTTGCTTTTGGCAAAATAACCAAAATTAGTGACCCAAATTAGTAAAAAAAGATATTTTTTAAAATAAATTTGAAAATATTATTAACGATAATTTTTAAAAGATATTATTAACGAATTAAATAAAGAAATTAGTAACGAAATTAGGTTTAAAGATATTATGAACGATATATGTAACGAAAATTGAATTGTAAAGGGGGAGAAAGGAAAGTGTGGTCATGCCACAACAAAATATTGAAGTAGGGGGAAAAAGAAAGAGAAGGTATTTGGGCATCGCACAAACAAATTTGGGGCATTGGGTTTGGGCCCTTTTAATTAAAGATAAAAAGCCCCCCGGGTTTTTCAGCTCGAAAAGGGAACGTTTTTTTAAAAAAAATTTTTAAAACGCTTTAAAAGAAAATTTATATAAAGTCCACCGTGGCAATGATTAGCGCGCTAGCATTGACGCAGGGGGCCCGGGGGTTTGTTTCCCCCGGGGCAGAATTTTTTTTCTTTCTTTTCACATCTTTTTTCCTTTTTTTTATTTCCCCTTAAAAAAAATAATATAATTAGATTCTAGCTTCCAAAAAAAAAAAAAAAAAAAAATCCACAAAAAAAAAAAACGAAATTATAAAAAAAAAAAATTAAAAATAAAGAAAAAAAAAAAAAGAACAATGTTTTTTTTTTTTTTTTTTTTTTTTTTTTAACATTTTAATTTTAAAAATAAAGGGCATAAAACAATACAAAAAATTTTCAAACGAAAATACAATAAAAAAAAACAAAAAAATAATAATAAATAAAGAAAAAAAAAAAAAAATCTAAATTTTCCCCCCCAAAAGGGGGGGGGGTCATTGCCTGGGCAATCTCTTCCACCCAACCAATTTAGGTTAAAATTTTTTTTTTTTTTTAAAAAAAAAATTTTAAAAAAAAAAAAAAAAAAGTATGTCAGGGTTTCCCCAAAAGTAGATCGACCTTGCTTTTTTTTTAATTTTGGGAAATTTTGGGGAAATACCTACGGCAAACGGTTTAAAAAAAAAAATTTAACCACTCCCAAATTTTAGAAATTTATATTTGAAAAAAAAAAAAACCCCTTCAAAAACTTTTTTTTTCATCTTTTACTAATTATCATTTTTTTTTATCGATCTTTTTGATTTTTTTTTGTTAATTTTTTTGGGAGGACCGGGGGTACTTATTTGCTTTATTTTTAAAAAAATTGGATTTTTAAATATCTTTAAATTCGAAAAAATTAACCCTTTTTAAAACCCCCTTTAGAAAACCCAAAAATTTGGGAAAATTAAAAAAAACAAAGGTTTTTTCGTATTTGTGTTAATAATTCCGTTATATTACAATTACTAAAAATTCCCTTCATAAACCCCACCAAAACCTGAACCACCGACCTCCATTTAAGTCCGCCCCCTTATCGATCAAGCACGGGGGTCGGTATGTGTTTAAAATGAACTAAAAATACTAAAAAAAGAATACAAAAACCCTTTTTTCATTTCATAGAATAAACCCCTTTGCATTTTTATAATTTTTTTTCGGCGTGTATAGAAAAGAACAAAGGGGAAAGATTCAAAAAAGTTCCTTCCCTCACCCAAGAGACTATAGGAAAAACAGTTTTACAAGTAGTTCGGGGAACTGTAGGCCTATTTCTTTTCTGTGACGGGGCCCCCCTAACCCCCCTAACGAATTTCCGAATTAAAAATAATAAAAAGGAAAAGGGGGTTACTTTAAAAATTTATTAATAAATCCTAAGACATTATAAAAAAGGGGATTTCGTTTTTGTTTTAAAACCACAATCGTATATATTTTAAAAGACTAAAACCCCCCCAAAAACAAAATTTTTTTCCCAAACCCCGGGGAAAACTCAACCCCCCCCCCCATTTTCAAGTCACTCGCCTTTCACGAGGAAATTCTCAGCATGAAGGAGGAAAAAAAAATTTTATTTTTAAAAAATTAGAAAAGTTAATAAAATTTGATTTCATCTAAAATTATCTAAAAAAAAAATTTTCAAGATTGGACGCGTCGGAAATCCCGGGTTTTTTGTGACCCAAAAAATTTAAAGGGCCCTTTTAAAAGTGGGCTGATTAGTTTTTTTTTCATTTTTCTTCCAAATACCCCCTTTTTTTAACCCCCCCTTTTTTTTTTGGTTTTTAAAAAATTTTTTTCTCAACCTACTTGGGTTGGCATTGTTCAACCTCATCCTTATGGTTGAGGGGGGTTTTTCGGATTAAACAGAAAAGGGGGGGGGTCGGATGCCTTCCCAACCCCAAAACCCCAAAAAAGGGGCGTTTATTTTTTTAACCAAAGCTATCCCTTGGGGGTTTTTTAAGCGTCCCCCGGGGGCCCCTTTTCTCCCTCAATTTTTTTTTTTTTTTTTTTTAAGGGGGGGTTTAACGTGGGGTTTTTAAATGGGGGCTTTAAAAAAGGGGGTTTTTTCCCCTCCATTGGGGGGGAAACTCACAAACCTGCACTCAAAATTGACCTCACCCACCCTGAGGGGGCCCGGGGAAAACCAGTTTAAACGAAAATTAAATTTGAATGGTCACCCTTTCCAATCTTAACCTCGGGGAAAAGTCGTTTAAAAACTTCGGGTTTTTAAAAAGGGGAACCCCGGGGTTTTCAACACCATCGACGCTGGCTCCTACTTTTTCCCGGCATAGGTTGTCAAGTTTAACCGCTAGCTGAATCCGGTAGCTGGGGATTTTTTGGTTCGTACCCCCCCCATGCATATTTTTCCTCATTTTTTTTTTTTTGACCACAAAAAAAAAAACTCTGGTCGGTGGAAAAATTTGGGGGTATTAACCTCCCCTTTTGGGGGTTAAACCTTCCACTAAAGATGTTTTTATTAATAAATTTTTAAAACCAATAAAATTGTTCAAAATTTTTGAAAATTTTATTTAAAATAATTGACTAAAAAAACTTTTTGTCTTTTTTAAATTTTTTGGTTTTTAAATTTTTTTTTGTTGATTATTTTTGTTTGAATAAAATAAAAAGGGGGCACATCACATTTTATTTAAAACAGAGACTTGCTATTGGGGCCCCCCAAAAGGGGGAATCGGGGGGCCCTTTCCTGTCCCAACCCAAAGGCCCCCAAAGGGGGTTTTGTACTGTGTTTTAAAAAAAAAAACTTTTAAATTTTTTTTTTTTCAATGTAAATAAAAAAATTTAAAAAAGTTTTTAAAAAATCAACAAAAAAATAACTTTTGTACTGTTTTTTTAAAATAAAACATGTAAAATTTTTTTTTTTTCAAATGTAAATAAATAAAAAAAATTTTAAAAATTTTAAAAAAGGGAAAAATTTTTTTTGCAAAGTAGATTCAACCTCGCCCCCCTTTTTTTTCCCCCGCCTTTTTATCTGCCCCCCATAAATCATCCGCCTCAGAAAAGTCAGCCCCCTTTTTTTTTTTTTTTCTTTCTTTTAATTTTTTTCTTTTTCCTTTTTTTCTTTCTTGGAGAAAATTTTTCAAATTTAAATTTTTTGTTAAATTTTTAAAAAAAACAAATTTTAAAAAATTTTTTTTAAATTCCCCCCACCTTTTTTGGGTCAGGTTTAGATCTTTGGGTTTTTCTACCGGGGGGTTTCGGGTTTTATACCCCCCGGCCCGGGGGGAAAAAACGACCGGGGTTTTTTCTTTTAAAAAAAAGGGTTTTTTAAACTTTTTAAAAATTTCCCCGAATAACACAAAGCGTTTTTACACAATTTATTACATTTCCTTTTTAAAAATTTTTATTTATTTTTCCCCTTGTCAAGTCTTTTTTTCAAAAAAAACCTTTTACCCCCAACCCGGTTTATAAATTTAAAAATTTACCCTTTTAAATTTCCCGGGCCCCCCTCCCAAAAAAAAAAAAAACCCCTTTTTTTGGGTACAAAAAAACCCAGTTTGTTATGAACAAAAAGGACCGGGATTCACAATAGGGGGTTAAAAGAAAAATTTTATAAACGGGGTTCATTAAAATTTTTGGGAAAAAAAAAAAATTTAAAAAATTTTTTAAATATACAAAAGGGGATTTAAGTACGATTGGGGACAGAAATACAAATATGTACAAATATGTTTAATAAAAGTACAAAATTTGGGCATAGACCTATTGTGAGTTTTAAAAAAAAATTTATAATTTTTTTGGGGTTGTTTGTTTTCTCCCTTCTCAAAAACAAGAATTTTCATTAGCTTAAGCTTAATATTTTCTTCTTTTTTTTAAAAATGTTTTTAAAATTTTTATATTGTTCTAAAAAATTCAATGTACATTAGAAACATATCACTTGACCCGTCAATAAAGAAAAATTTTAAAAAAAATAAAAAAAAATAAAAAACCCCATCGACTTCTGGGTTTAAGCAATGTCTGACCAAAATAAAACCCAACACCCCCCTTTCTGTCTTGTTTTTGGTTTTTTTTTTTTTTTAAAGAGATTGACTTTTTTTTTTTTTTTTTAAATTTTGTAATGAAAAAGGCTTTCCTTTTTCCGGGGTTTGTCTTGCCCCTTTTCCCTATCTCTGAAACGGGGGGTTCCCCCCTGTTTCGATGATTTAGATCCCTTTTTTCAAATGAACTTTTATTAAAAAGGGGAAAATTTAACATTTTTATCTACCCGGGGGTATATAAACGGGGAGTAGACCATACTGAAAAAGGGGGAACTAAAAAGGGGGAATAATCACAGCCCGGGGCGGGACAAAAGGGGGATAGACCACCCCTGGGGGCTAAAACAATATTTCCTAAATGACGGGTTGGGGGGGGCCCTTTAAAAATTTTATTACCCCCCTTTTTAAAGACAGTTAAAATGCTGACCCCTTTCCTCCCTTCTGGCTACCATCGTTCACGATGACACTACCCTATATAAAAAAATAAAACCCCCTTTTCCCCCCTTTTTTTACTTCCGAAAATTTCTAAAAAAGAAATGGGAAGTATTTTTAAAATTTTTGGGTTGAATTGGGGGGGTTTTAACGGAAAATTCCCGGATAAATTTTTCTTTTTTTGGGAAAAAAATTTTTGGAAAATATAAATTACTTTTTTGGTTAATAACTTTCGTGTATCACAACAAATACCCAAACCCTTCACTAAATCTACGGAAGGGGGATTTGGAACCACCGCCCCCGGGGGGGAACAAGTCCCCCCTTAAAACAGAAATGAAAAAGGGTTTTATTTGATGCATCAAAAATTCAGAACATTACCCCGAAAAGGGAAAAAAAGGCAAAACAGCTGTCCAGGTTATGCTGGATATTCATGTAGTAAAATTAGTGCTTTTTTTTCATTTCTTTTTTTTTACTGAAAATTTTTTTTTTTTAAAATTCTTTCTTCCATCCCATATCACAAACTCTTAACTATTTTTTAGAATTTTGACAACCCCAAAAAAAAAACAACTTTAAAAAAAAAACCCACAATGGGGACGATGGGTCGTAATGGGGAACATAAAAGTCAAAAAATTTTTTAAACTTACCCGGGGAAAACAAACAAGACATTTTTTCTGATAGTGCCTCTACCATTTTTTTTTTTAAAAAGGATTTTTAGGTACCAATTTTTTTAGTCATTAAGATTTTTTTTTTGCCCCTTTTAAAATTTTTTGAAATTATAATTTTGTCATAATTAATTTAAATTTTTGAGTTTTGAGACAATGAAATTAAAGGATTACCCGGGAGACCGAAAAAACAAAAACCCCTTTACTCCCCCGGGGATCTTTTTTTCAAAAATTAAAAACCCCCCCTTCTTTTCCCGAAAAAAAAATTTTTAAAAACCCCCTTTTGCATATTTTTCCATCTAATGGCACCTATGACACTTCTCCGGGGGGAGGAGGGTTTTTCGCCTTTTTTTCTGCCCCCCCCAAAAACCCTTGCTTTTTTAACTTTAAGGGAAAAGATACCCACTTGAAAAATGAGGATATTTTTTGAAAAAAGGGACAAATATTTTAAAGGGGTGAAATGAGAGAAATCCAAAGCGGGGTGAAGATTTCAAAAAATTTGGGGCCTCTCCCCTAACCCCAAAAACTGTTGGGGGGTTTACGGAGGATTCATTACTTTGCCAAACTTATCCTTTTCAACTAATTGAAAAACCAAATTTGGGCGAAGCAAAGCAAAACCACAAAAAAACCTCCCTAATAAAACCTATAGCTAGCTGACGAGTCAAAGCGTTTCAAAAGCTCATGAAAAAAAAAAAAATCATTTTTTTTGGAAAAAAAAACAATTCGTCCCCGAAAATTTAACTCAAATTTTAAAAAAAAAAACCGATTAAAAAAATTTCCAAAACCCTTTTAAATAATTTGAAAGAAAAAAAAGCCAAAGTCCCAAAATGCGAAAGGGGGCCCCAAAAAAAAATTTAAATTTAAAAATGGGGGCCCCCAAAGCTGGGGAAAAAAAGCAATTTTGGGGCCCCCTTTTTTTTTTTTAATTTAAAATTTTTAAAAAACCCTTTTAAAAACCCCCTTTTGAGTTTGCCCTTAAAAAAAAACCCCCAAAAAAACATTGGGAAAGTACGATTTTTTTGTATATGGGGGGGGAGAAAGATAGGGAAGAGAAAGAGAAGGGGGAAGGGGGGGGGAGAGGAAGAAAAAACCGGGTTTTGGGAAAATTAACCCCAAAAACTTTTTGGGGCGGGGAAAAAGGGAAAAAGGGGGGGGGGTCAATTCTAACGAGGGGGAGGGGGGTAGGAAAAAAAAGAATAGGAGAGAAAGAGAGAGGGGGGAAAAAAGAAAGAAGAGGGAAGAAAAGAAAGAGAAGAGAAGAAAGATCGAGAAAAGAGAAGGGGGGGAAAGAAAAAGGAAAAAAGAGAGAAAAGAGAAAAAAGAGAGAGGAAAAAAAAAAAAAGTAGAGAGAGAAGGGAAAAGAGAGAGAGAAGAGCAGAAAGGGGAAACGGAGGAATTTCTTCCAAAATTTTTTAAAAAACCAACAAACTGGACTAGTAATTTTTTATCTTAACATCCCTTTGGGGCTGGGGGTTTTTTGGATCCAAAAGGACTGTACATTGAAAATAAATAAAATAAATATAATAAATCGGGTTTTTAATATTTTTTCCCTATTTTTGGAAAATTTTAAAACCCCCCCCCCCCTTTTTCCAGCAGTAAGCCCAAGACATAATTTAAGACTCGCCAAAAAAAACTATCGAATTTTTTTTTAAAATTTTTTTGGGGGAAAAAATTTTACCTAAATGCAATGGTCCGTTTTTTTACACTATTATAACTTCAGAACCATTGTCTCTTTACCAAAGAAGCACCATAAAAGACCCCAAAACGTTGAAAAAAGCGAAAATCGATTTTTTTGTTTTTTTTTTTTTCCCCCAAACCTTTAAAATTTTTTTTAGGATGGTGGTAAAAATCCAATGGG
This sequence comes from Bactericera cockerelli, assembly GCA_024516035.1. Taxonomy (NCBI): domain Eukaryota; kingdom Metazoa; phylum Arthropoda; class Insecta; order Hemiptera; family Triozidae; genus Bactericera; species Bactericera cockerelli. The sequence goes on from JAMCCL010000145.1 coordinate 43,417, forward strand.
GGGTTGAAAAAAAAAATTCAACAAGCAAGGTCCCCCGAGGGGGAAACCCTTCGTTTTCTGGCATCCATCCCCCCCAGGCTGGATAGGTAATTTGAAGTTTTTTTGGGGGGTTTAAACCCTTGTCTTCATACCACCCCCCCCCTACCAGCACCCCTTTTTCCTCACCCGCCGGGGGAGGCGGTTTTGGGGGAAAATTTAAAAGAAAAAAAAAATCATTCCCGTGGGGTTTTAAAAAGCTCGTTTTTAAAAATTTTATAAAATTCTCTTTATTTTAAATTTTAAAAAAAGGAAACAATAAAAAATAAAAAATTTTTAAAATTTTGGGGGGTTAAAATTAGGGGTGCCCTTTTTTCAAAGTTCCGGGATGGGTCAGTTTTTTTCCTCCAAAGACTACCCCTTTTTCCAAAAAAAAATCTTATAAAAAAAAAACCCACTTTTTTGGGTTGATGTCAAAAAGCGCACGAATATTCGGGGTTTTTAAACACTCGCACCAGCAAAGGGTCCCGGTTCGCCCCCCCGGGCCCCAAAAAAAAATTTTTCAAAACTTGGTTCAGTTTTTTTTTTAAAGGGGAAAACCTTCCGGCCCGCTCGTGCCCGACCCCACCGGGGGGGAAAACTGTTCACTTCTCGCCCTCAAGGGAGGCTTAAAAGGATGGGCGGGCCCTAAAAAACAACCCAACCCTAAACCCGTCCCCCCTTCCCCCTGTTTCTTGGGGACGAAAAAAAAAGCTGGGGAAACACCCCCTTTTTTTTTAAAAAAAAAAAAAGGCGTAACCAATAAAAGGGGTAACCAGACGATGTATAGCTGAAAAAATTTTACCACCTAACCCCAATCTTATGACGGGGGGGTTTTAAAACCCCCAAATTCTGAGAAAATAAAAACCCACAGTATTACAAATTTGTACTTTTAAAAGGGGCAAAAATAGAAACAAATAATAAAAAACAAATAAATTAAAAAAAATTTTATTGATTGATTTTTCTGCTCTGTACTTGGTTTTTGGGGCCCTCATCCCGGGGGGGGAAAAATTGGGAGTACCTGACCAAAGAAGCACGACCATTTTCGTATGTTATAGGGAAAAAAAAAATATTTTGGAAAAAGGGAAAAACCAAATTGCGCTACCCCCCCAAAATTGTGATTTTAAAAAAAACAAAAAAAAAATTAAATAATATTTTTGGTAAAATTTTTAAAATTTTTATTTAAAATTTTTAAATGTTTCACGAAGAAACGAAAAAGGGGGGGTAAAAAAAAACGATCGTGTTTTTAAAAAAAATTTTTTTTGTATTTTTTTTAATGTTCATTTTGGGGTCCTAATATAACCCAAAGATAAAGAAAATTTTTTTCCCCCCAGAAATTTTTAGGGGGTGGGAATGGGGAATTCCGGGCCCCTTTGGGTTTTTTTGGAAAAATTAAAAATTCGCCCAAAAAGGCCGTTTTTTCGGGGTTGGTGATTTTAAAGTGGAAAAAAGGAAAAAAGGGGGGGGGCTTTTGGGGGGGTTTTAGAATGGGTGAAATTTTTGGGGGAGATTGTTTTACGTTTTAACCAGGGGAAAAAGGGCAATTTTTTTTTTAATGAACATTTTTTTTTAAAAAAAGGGTAAACAATCGAAGTCCTTGATGCCCTTGGGGGTTTTTGTCGGGCAGTAAAATTTTTTTTTTAAATCATACAATTCCCCAATGGCAAAACGGGCAATTTTTCTTATAAATATTTTTTAAACAAATTCCCCAAAAAGGGGGAAAAATTTTTTTCTGAAGTTGTTTAACAACTTTTTTTTTTTATTTTTTTTTAACAACTTTCCTTCGTACTTGCATTTTTTTAAAAAAATTTTTTTAAAAAAATTTTGATAAAAATTTTTAAATCTAGGGACTATTAACTTAATACATTGACTTTCCCCCCCGAAATTTTTAAAAATTTCCTCAGAGTTTGAAATTTTGACTTCGAATATGGGGGGTTTTTTAAAAATTTTTTCTCTTTATTAAAATCGTATTACCAACAATTTTTCAGGGGGGTTTCCCGGGGAAAAAAAGGAAAAATTTGAAGATTATGTTTTTCACAAAAAATCATGAAAATTTTTCAAGGGAAAACCCCAAATTAGAGTGGAGGTTTTTTTTTTTTTTAAAAAATTTTGGGGCCCAAAAAAAAGATAAAGAAAAGAATTGGATTGTTTTAACAAGTTTGGCTTTTTGTACAATTTGAATAACAATACGTTCAATCCCCCACTGAAAAAGAATTTTTTTAAAATTTTGGGGTTTCTTTTTTTTTAAGGATCCCCTTTCCGGGGGCTCCTCTTGACCCTCCCCCAAAGGGGAAAATATTGTTCACATACTCACTTTTGGAATTTTTTTCTCCCCCCAAAAAGGGGAAGGGGAACTGGGGGGGGGCCCCCCCCAAAAAACTCTACAGAGCCTTATTTAAAATAAAAAAGAAAAAAAAAAAATCAGTGACACATTCTTTTTTTTTTTTTTTTCTTTTTTTTTAAAGGGGCCGTTTTTTAAAAATTTTCCCCAAATTTTTTACTTCACTTTGTACTATTGTATCCTTATAAAATTAGTTTTCACAATATGGCAGTTTTTGGGGTTTTTAAACTTCCCTCTGTAGTAAACACTAACATCTTTTTTTTAATATCTTAAAAATCTTATACGGGGGGGGCAAAAGTCGGAAACCCCTGAAAACTTTCGAATGGCTTCTTCGGAAAATTTAAAAAATTTTTTTACGGTAAACCGGGCTAATAAGCCCTTTTTTTTACTTTGGGCGATTTTTTTTTTCCCCCCCCCTGCGGGGCCGGGGGGGCCCAAATTCCCAATTTTTAAATACAACCCCCCCCCTTTTCGATACATTTTTGAAAATCTTTTAAAAAGAAAAACTGGTGAAAAATTTTTTTTTTAATTTTTAAAGTTTGCAAAGGGGCCCCAAAATTTTTGTATCAGAAAAGGGTCGGAAACCCCTGAAATCTTTCGAAAGGGCTTTCTCAAAATTTTTTAAAAATTTTGTACGGTAATCCTGGAAATTTTAAACCCCTTTCATTAAAAGGAAACCGTTTTTTTTTTTTTTTTTTTCCGGGGCCCCCCATGTCGGGGCCAGGAGGCCAATTTTTTTTTTTTTTAAAAAAAAAAAACCCCCCTTTTTGCGATACTTTTTTGGGAAAAAGGGCTAATACCCCGATTTTCCCCGTGCCAGTTTTAAAAGTTACTGAGAAACCCCTTTTCCCAAAAGAATTCGGGGGTTTCCAACTTTACTGCATGCAAAAAATTTGGCCCGCCATTTGAAAAAATTAATGAAAAAAAATAAAATTTTGCACCAATTATTTTTTATTGAAAGCCCTTTTTCCCAAAAATGTATCGAAAAAGGGGGGTTTTATTTAAAAAAATGAATTTGGGCCCCCCCGGCCCCCCCAGGGGGGCCGGTAAAAAAAAACTCCCCAAATCTAAAAGAAGGTCTTATTAGTCCGTTTCCCCTAAAAAATTTTTAAATTTTTTACCGAAAAGCCATTCGAAATTTTTCGGGTTTTTCCCGACTTTTGCCCCCCCTTAAAAAAAACAATAAAAAAACCTTTGGGGAAATTTTAAAAAAAAATTGTGAGCAATCACAAAATTTTTTCCCTTTTTAAAATTTTAGCAAAACCTCGTCCATTTTTTTGGGGGAAAAACATAAAACCCCAGGGCCAACTATCCCCTACACAAAATTTGGGTTTTTTTTTTTTAAAAAAAAAAAATTTTTTTTGTTTGGGTTTTTAATTTTTTTTAAAATAAAAGGACTTCAAAATTTTTTTTTTATATTTTTTTTTTTGTAAGCTCAGTGGCAATGTCGGGCGGGTCGTCGGGGAAACCACAGTCCCGGGTTTGGACAGGGGGTTGATAACCCTTGAAAGGGGAAAAAACCTAAAATATCCCATGTTTTACTTTTTTTTTAAAAAATTTTTTTAAAAAAAAATTTTGAACAAAACGGGTTTTTAGCTTACCTTAGCTATCGTTAGGTCTAATAGGGGGGAATAATAAATCGCATTATTTTTTAAATTTTCCCCTTAGGGGCTTATTTTTTCTATTATTCCACAGTAAGTCAAGCGATTTTAAATTTTTAAAAAAAACCCAAATGGGGGCATAAATTTTTTTCCCGGGTGGGTTTCGAACCCCCACGAAAACCCCAGAATCTCTGGATTTACATTTTTGCCACCTTTACCACTGACTACCGGGAAGAAAGTGAACCCCTAGAAAACGGGAACCCTTCCCCGTTTTTGGGCCCCCCCTTTTTTTTTTTTGCTTCCCCCCCCCACCAAAGTAGATTTAAATTTTTTAAAAACACCTTAGGAATCAATTCGAAACTCTCTGAAGAAACAAAAAAAAACAATCCCTTCGAAAAAAAAAAAAGAAAATAAAAAGAGAAAAAATAGAAAATGATTTAAACAAAAAGGGGGATGGAAAAATTTAACCCCTTTTTTTTAAAATAAATTTAAAATTTTTCATAAAAAAACCTAAATTTTGGGAAAAAAAATCAAGTTTCTAGATATTTTTTTTTTAAATTCTTAAAAGGCCCCTAAGGTTATGGTTAAAAAAACAAAAGTAAGTTTTTAAAAAGGAGTTTTTTTTTTCGCAAAAAAAGAGAAAGAAGGGGAAGAAAAAGGAGGAATTTTGAAAATTTTTTTTAAAATTTTAAAATTTTACATTTATTGATGTAAAAAAATTAAAAAAAAAATTTTTCCTATGCAAGCAACTTTTTTTGGGGGAAAATTTTTTTTCCCCCGCCCAAATATCGCTTATCGTTTTTTTTATAAATTTTTAAAATTTTTGGGTTTTGACCGACTTATTAAATAAATCGTACGACGAGTTTTTAAAACTTAGCTGTTAAGAAAATTTAAAATTTTACAAAAATTTTAAATTTTTGGGTTTAAAGGGAACAGGTAAAAAAAGAGAGAGAGAGAGAGAGAGAAGAAGAGAGAGAGAGAGAGAGAAAAGAGAGAAGAGAGAGAGAAAAGAGAAAAAGAAGTAGGGCCTGCACTCACAGTCTTGAACAAAAGTCGGGGAAAAATCCCGGGCCCCTACCAATTTTAATGAGCTCCCCTCAAATTTATTTTTTGCACCACAAAAATTTTCCCAAAATCCAGAAAATTTTTTTGGGTCGGGGGTTTTTCACCAAATAAAAAGCTGTTAGTCCCAAAAAGGTTTTAAAGCGCTAGTCCGTAATCCCGTACTAGGATCCTTTTGGTTTTAATCCCAAAACCAAAAAATAATTTTTTTCCCTTTTTTAAAATTTTTTTTGTTACCCAAAAAAAAAAAAGACTCTGAAGGTTTTTGGAAAAAATGATCCTTATTTTTTTTTTTTTTTTACCCCAAAAAGAAACTTGAAGTTGAAGGTTTTTGGGGAAAAAAATCTTTTAGCAAATTAAACCCCCTGGGGGTTTCCTTCCACTAAAAAGTGGGTTTTTATTACAATAAAAGAAGGGGGTTTCCCAAAGTTGAGTACAGTGAAAAAAACACTACCTTGGGGGATGAAATTTTTTCCTCAGAATTTTTTCATAAGCTTAAGATAAAAGGGTTTGGGGGGGAAAGATTGCCAAACAATAACCCCGCCCTTTAGTTAAGGGCATATTATTTTAAAAATTTTGTTTACTTTTTTTCCTGTTTTTTTTAAAACTGTCCAAAATTTTTTTTTTCCCAAATTTTTTCCAATTTTTTTTTGAAAAAATTTCCCCTTTTTAAAAAAGTTTTCATAATAATAATACTAAAGAAGAAAATTATTATTGAACAAATAAAAAAAAACTATATTAAATTTAATTCCCAAATTTTCGGTCGAAACTTCCTGTTTGAGGGGGCCCAAAAAAAAAAATGTTAAAAAAAAAAATAAAATAAATATTTCCTGGATTTTACTTTTGTATCCATAGCTGGTTACTCCCACCCCACCCAGACTGGTAGGTTTTAAAAAAGCCAGTTTTAAAATTAATGAAACTTCACCATAAAAAAAAATTTTTTCCCCCCCTAAAGGGAAAGAAAAAATTTTACTAATATTTTTCCCCAAATTTTCCCAAACCCCGCCCTTTTTGGGTTGAAAGGCGGGTTTTTAAAATTTGATTGAAAACCCGACAAAAAAAAAATTACAAGGGGTTTTCCCAAAAAAACCCCCCGGGAAAACAACTTTGGGGGGTGGGAACGATTTGTCAAAAGTACGCCCCTGTAGACAGAGCACCTTTTTGGGTAGGGGCGGAATAATTTTTTTCTTTGGGGGAGAAGAGAGAGAGAGAGAGAAAAGAAAAAGAGAAAGACAAAGAGAAAAAAAGAAGAGAAAAGGGAAGAGGAGAGAGAAAAAAAAAAAAGAGAGAATAATTTTTAGGGGGCTAATAACTAAAACGGCAACTTTAAATAAAGAAGATGCAAGGATATACAAGGCTAAATGGTAGATAAAAGGGAAATAAATAAAAAGGGGAATAAAAAAACGGGGATTCTGGTAGGGGGGTACATGAAACAGCTTTTTACATTACCCCTGTATACAAGAAAAAAAGAAAACCATTTTTGAGGTAAACCATTTTTTTTAAAAAAAATTTAATTTCGTGCCCCTTAAAAAGGGGGACATTTTTTTACTTTCCTTATTTAATTTCAGGTTACATTTTTGTTTAATTCGTAATAAAAACACCAAACCCTTAGCTAAATCTGAAAGGCCCCTTTTTTGACCGACCGACTTTTTTACAACTCCGCCGCTTTTTCGATCAAGCTATTGAGGGCGCCATATTTTAATAAAACAATTCTATGTCCCCGAGAGGGGTTTTTTTATTTTTTTTTGGGTTTTCCCAAAAAATGGGGGTAAAACCCCCGTCAATGACTAATCCCTATCTATCAAACTCAAAATTTTGGGTTGCCATGTATCTATAGGGGGTCCCTTTTTTTTAAAACCACACCCAAACGGTAAAAAATATCGAAAAATTTTAAGAGAATGGGGCCCCCCAAAACCATATCCTTTTCCAAAAAAAATTAAAAAAAAATTTCAAAAAGGGGGGGCCCGTCCACATACGCCAGGGGCCCCCCCTTTTAAATTTTAAATTTTTTTCCCCCTTCGAAGACGGGGGGAAAGGGGGGTAAGCTATAAAGAGACGTTAGGGGGAAATTTTTTTCATTTTGACCGAGTACACCGTTTTTTTTTTTTGGGGAAAATTTTTTAGGTAATTTTTCCTTTCCCCCGGGGCTGAAAGGGGAAAATTAAAAAAGGGGTTTAAAAAAAAAAAACCCCGAAAAAAAAGGTTTTAAAAAAAAATTTTTTTTCCATGATCCCTTTTTCCCCACCTTTTTTTTTTTTTTTTTATTTTTTTTAAAAGGGGGGGTATCTCTTTTTTTTTTCTTTTTTTTTGATTAAAAATCTTTTATTATTTTTTTTTTCTTTTTCTTTTTTTGATTTCATAATTAAATTTTAAAGTTTAATGGCCCGTTTTCGGGAAAAAACATCTTGCCCCCCTTTCATTATTTCGGGATTCATAAAAACTCAATTTTAAAAAGGGAAAATTATCTTGAACAATGGTATTACCCCCCAAGGAAAATTTTGGGCCTTATAATAAATTTTTTTTTTTTTCCTTTTTCCCCCTTTTTTAAAAAAAGAAGAGGCAAAGGAAAACCCTTTTTTAAAAAAAATTTTTTTTCAGGACTATTTTTTTTTAATTTTTTTTACTGCTATAGGTATTTGACATAAAAAAAATCGACTGTGCAATAAAATTTTTAAAAAATTTGGCCTACTTCCTTGGGGGGGGGGTTTTTAATTGAGTAGCTGATGCCCGATTTGTGGGTTTTTTTGCGAATGAGGTTAAAAAAAAAAAACCCCCGTCGGGGATAAAAACCAAGCATTTTTGCCAAATTAGAAAAATGAATTTTAAAAAAATTTCCCCCAAATTTCAGTAATTGCACTGGGAAAAAAAGAGGGCCGACCCCAAACCCCCGATTTTTTTTTGGGGGTCAGTGGAAAGGCAAGTTCCAAAAAAATACCACAATTTTTTTGGGGAAAACTCATGATTTTATTCTATCACCTTTTTTAAAACAAAAACAAAAAACCAAAAAAAAACACAATTTTAAAAAGTCTAATTCAAAAAACTCCTAATTTAAAAACCCCATAATTTTTAAAAAATTTAAAAAAGGGGGTTTTTTTAAAAAAATTTTATGTAGAAAATTTTAAAATTTTTAATTTTTTCAACAAAGAAAAAAATTTCCCTTTCCGGGTCAAAAAATTTATTGTAATAAAAAAACAAAAAAAGAGGGGCCCTTTTTTTTCTTTTAAAAAAGCTAAAAATTTAAGGGGTGGGGTTTTTTAGAGAGCGTGAAAACTTTTTTTGGGGGAAAAAACTTTTGTGCATCAATTTTTTTCCCTTTTTTTTTTTTCCTCTTTTTTATACATAAAATAATTTAAATTTTGGTTTTTGTGAATTTTTTTTTGAAATTCACATATACTTAAATAATAAATAAAATAGCGTCTCTGTAGTAAAAGTTGTTTACATACAGAATGAAAAAATTAAAAAAAAAAAATACATAACTATATTTAGCAATTTTATTTAAATTTTTAAAATTTTTTATCATATGTTAAATTACTTACACTTCCCTTTTCCAAAAAAATTTTTTTTTTTTCATAATCTAAAATTTTATTTTTTTCCCATAATGTGTCCGGTCTTTTTTGGGCATTTCGGGATTTTCCCCCTAGCATCATCTCTCATGTCTATTTTATTCCATATTCCGACTACAAAACAAAATTTTATACTTTTCCTTTTTCCCCAAAAATTATTAAATTTCGGGGCTCCATGTGCCCCACCCCCGCCCTTTTTCCCTTTTTTGGGTTTTTCCTATTCCTCACCTCCAAAACTTTTTTTCCTCTTTTTAAATAAAAATAAAAACCTTTATGGAAGGTAACCCCAGGGGGGGTTTTATCTCAAACCATTTTCTACCACCACCCCCAGACCCTTATTAGTATGGGGTTTCACAAACTCAAATTAATGGGGAAAAATTCGGCCTGGGGGGAAATTCGAACAACGGACCCTAGCTACCTGGATTACCAAAAAGCGCGTTAACCACTTTTTACCAATAAATGCCGGGGAAAAAACTGTGGGGGAACCTCTGATCGACCTGAAAGAGGAACCCCACCTGGTTTACCCCCTTTTCCCTTTTTAACCTGGAAAACCCTGAACCCCCTTTTAACCGGCGTTCAAATGCAGAAAAAAACCAAAAAAAGGGGGGGGACGAGAGATCCTGATGCGATTTTTGGCTTGGAGCAGACCCCAACATCGCTCACCTGTGTTTGTGACCAAACCTGCACACATACAAAATTTTTTGCAGGCAACGAGGCACTTTTTTTGGGGGGACACGGGGAAAACAAAACGACGGACTTTTTATAGGGGAACAAAAAAATAATAATAAAGGAAATCAATTTTCCTTTTATTTTCTTTACATTTTTTTTCACCTACACCTCTTTTCGTATTTTTATTTTGTTTTTTTCCCCAAATTATTTTTCCACTTTTTTTTTTACTTCTTCTCTCTTCTTTCCCTTTTTTTCCCCCTTTCTTTAAAAAAAATTTTTTTAAAAAAACCGTACTTGATCGATAAGGGGGGAGACTTTTTAACCGGGGGGGGGTTTTACCCGGGTTTTTTCCCCGTAGTTTTGGGTTTAAAGCGTTTTTGAGAGTTGTGAAATTCGAAAGATGATTAATATAAACATCAAAATTTTTTTTCCCTCTCTTAAAATTTTTTTCTTTAGAAAATTTTTTACCAAAAAACTACTTTTTCTTTGTTCTTCATTTTTTTTAAACCCACCTTTCTTTTGTTTTTTTCCCTTGATTTTTAAATTTTCCCCTTTATTTCTTCTTTTCGTCTTCTCCAGACCCCCCCTTTTTTCCTTCTTACCCTTTTTCCCCTTTTTCCCCCCTCTTTTTTACTCTTCATTTTTCTTTTTCCCCATATAATTTTTCTTTTTTTTCCCATTGATTTTTATTTTTCCCTTTTTTCCTTTCCCTTTCCCCTTCTCCTCTGTTCCCCGGCTGTTTTTTCCCCAATAATTTTTTTTTTTCCCCTATTAAAGGGGGTTTTTTAAGATTTATTTAAAACCCTTTTTTTAAAAACCCTTTTTTTAAGTGGGGAAAATAATTTTTAGTACTGTTTATTTTTTGGGGGCAACTATTTATACCTATCCTAAGTTTTAAATTTTTTGCTTGCCTTTTTTTTTTTAGCCCAAAATTTAGTTTCTTTTTTTTACTTTTTATTTTTTATTGCCATCCATTTCTTTTTCCATTTTTTTTTAATACCCCACCTTTTTGATTTTTCTTTTTTCGTTATTTTTTCCTTTTTTTTTTTTTTTTTTTTTTTTTTTTTTTTTTTTCCAAAGTTTTCTTTTAAATTTTCCCCTCTTAAAAACCTTTTTTTCTTCCTTTTCTTTTCATTTTTTCACCTATTTCGGTTAAAATTTTTTTTTAATTTTTTTTTTTTAATTTTTTGTGATTTGTTTTTCCCCCCTTAACTCTTTTTTTTCATTCGTCCCCTTTTTCCTTTCTCTCCTCTTAATGGTTTTTAAAAAACTCTCACCCCCCCTCCTCTCTCTTATTTTGGAAACGACTTTTTTCTTTTTTTTTTTCAGTCAACTCCCCCTACGCCTCTTTCTCTCTCTCCTCCCTTCTTTTTAACCTCTTTTCCTTTTTCCTTTTCCCCCATGACGCTACAGAGTGGGAAAATATTATATTTTTCCCCCCTCATTTCCTTTAATATACCCCCTCTTCTCTCTCTATCTCTCCTCTTTTCCCTAAGTACGTGTCCTCTCTTTTTTTTCCCTCATTTTCTTTTTCTCTTTTTCTTTTCCCCCCCGTAAACTATCTTTTCTCTCTTTCCTTTTTTTTATTATCTCTCTCTTTCTCTCTCTCTCTTCCACCAAAAATTTTTTGTCATTCATATCTTTTATCTGTCCTACATAACTCCTGCATTCTCTTCAAGTTACTTTTTAGCTCCTTTTTCCCTTCCCCCAAAAGGGGAAAATTTACTTCTTTTTTTTACACAAACCCCAAAAAGTCTAAAAGACACCTAAATTTTTAAAAAAAGAGACAAAAACCCGGGAAAGGGGGGCAATATGGACACCCGTTTGGGTAAAAAGATTGCTTTTTTAAAAACAGGTAAGTCTTTTTTTTTTAAAACGGTAATTTTTCCCCCAATTTTTAATTCCCCAAAATCCCATCGAACTACTTTAGTTTTTTTTCTTCCCCACTTTGGGAAATTTGACCACGAAAACCTCAGGGCCCCCTTTTTTTTTGGCTATTAGATCGTTCAAAGGAAAAAAAATACAAGAGCAATATTATTATGAAACATATTAGTAAATCTAAATCAAACCTTCGATATTTCAGCGACCGACAGTTTTGTAAAAAAAAAATGTCACAAAGTCTGTCCATAGCTCCTTTTACGTCACAAAGTTAAACCAGCTACAAACCCCGGGGTTTAGATATGCCCCAAACTTTTTTTTGTCAAGGGAAAGTTCAGAGAAAAGTGCCACAAAATTTTAAAAAACCTTTTTTTTTTTAAAATTTTTTCCCCTTTAAAGGTTTTTAATTTGGTTTTTCATCTCACGGAGGAAAAATTTTCCAGAAAACTTTCAATGCAATTTCTTTTATTTTTTTTTTTTTTTTTTTTTTTTTAAAATAACTTTTTTTTTTTAAAAGATGGGGAAATTTTTTAAAAACCGTGAAATTGGGGAACAAGGGTTAACATGGGGAGCGTGGGGACCGCGGGGTTCGAATCCCCCGAGTAAAATTTTTTCCCTTTAATTTTTATTGAATATGTGACCAAGGGACCCCCCCCTAATAATAAAATTTTGGGGGTTTTTTGGGGGTGAAAAATTTTTTAGAAAAACCTGTCTGTTTTTTCCCTTTCCCCCTAAAGATTGATTTTTTTTTTAAAAAAGCACTTTTTTAGCTAGATGCCTAATTTTTTTAATGTTTTTTTTGGGTTTTTCTCAAATTTTTTAAAAATTTTACTTTGGGTTTAAATAGATACTAAAAAAAGATGGGTAAGTAAACCTTTGAAAAAGCTCCTCGAAATTTTCTTTACATTTTCCCCCCAAAAAATTTCCCGATATCTTTTTTTAAAACCCCGGGAAAAAACGAAGACCCCCTTTTAAAAAAACCCCAATGTCACCCAAATCCCACACACACTATGAGATGAAAATAACGGAGAAAACCACAAGAGGGAGTTTTGGGGGGAAACAATTCATCAAATTTTTTTTTTAAAATTTTATTAAAAAAAGACGAATAAAGGGGGAAAAATGAGTTGGAAACAGCGGGGGAGGAGGAGGAAAGGAAATAAAAAGAGGGGGGGGGGGGAGAAGGAAGGGGGGGAGAAGGATGAGGAAAAAGGGAAAAGGAGGGGGTGTTCAGATAAAAGGGGAAAGAAAAATGTAAATGAAAGAAAAAAAGGGGAAAAAAGAGAGGTTGGGGGAAAATGACTCAAAATACAAGGGTATAGGGGAAAACAGGAGGGGAAGAAGAAAAAAGGGGTGAGAAGGGGGGGAAAGGGGGGTTAAGAAAAAAGAGGAAGTTGGGAAAGGGAAGGGAAAAATACCTAAAAGAGCCCTAACTTAAGTCATTGCTTAGCATCTTTTTTCCCCATCTTAACAGTACAAAAACCGAGACTTAGCGCCAAGAGATATTCAAAAACGCTCCCAATTTCCCCCCTTAAAATTTTTCACCCCCCAAAATAGGGTAAAAAAAGTACTTTTAAAAATTTTTATTTTTCAAAATTTTTCCTTGAAGTTATTTTGTATCCCCTTTTTCCCCCAAAAGGGGAAGTTTTTTTGAGTAACGAAAACAAATGTTATTTTTTTGGAAGTTTTTTAATCTTTCGAATGGGGGGAAGCATCCCTTTTTTTGTAAAATTTAATTTTTGAAACAAATACACAAAAAATAGGGAAAAAAATGTAGCAGGCGTAAAACGTCAAAGGGGCGCTGGGGGAAAAAATCCCGGGGGGGGGATTGAACCCCGGGCTAAGGTTTTTTTGTGCAGGGTCAGGATGAGCTAACCCCCCGGGGGTATTATGGGGGCTCCAAGAGATCGAGGGGGGGATTGAGAGTCTGGGGGGGGGAAATTTTTTGCTTTCTTGCTTTTCCTTTTTCCTCTCCACACATAACACACCCAAAAAATCTTTCTGTTCATATTGTTTCCCCCCCTTTTTCCTTTTTTATACATGAACAAATTTCCCAAGAAAAATTAACCGACCTCAGTATTCAATCGATAAACGGCGGACTTTTAACCTGGGGCATGGGGTTTAAGTCCCCTTTTTTCTAATTTTTTAACCCAGTTAGAGTATTTTTAATATCACAAAGTGAAAAAAAAAATATGAGAATTTTTTAAAAAATTTATTAAATTACTATCATAAAACTATAAACCAATCCAAGACTTTTAAAAAATAAACTCCTCCCCCTTTTTTTTTTTTTTTTTAATAATAATAAAATGTAATTTTTTTTCGTTGACAATACACCTCTTCCAAATCTCGGGGAAAAGGGGCAACACCCCAAAAAGCTTCCGCATTTCCCCTCCCCCAATTTTAAATTTAATTTTTTTAATAAAATAAGTTGTGCAGCACTTGACCCGGGTTTTTTTTTTATTAAACTTCTGCCCCAAATTTTTTCCACAAAAAAACCTTTTTCCTCTCACACATGTACCCATCGTCTCCCCCGCAAAACCAAAAAACTTTTTAAAACCCCAAGTTTTTTTTATTTTTCCCCCCTTTTTTTTTTTTCAAGCCATTTCTGCCGGGTGCTCCTTGTCTTGTACTGTCCTGCTAAGGTGGAAGGTGCAATGTATCAGTGCACGTGACCCCCCACAAAAAGTTTTCCCATTAACCGGGGGCCCCATTTTTTTTATTTATTGGGGACATATTGTGTCAATCATTTTCGTGTTTCCCAAAAATACTCAAATTCGCTTTACTAAAAAACGTTAAAACCCGGGGAAATTGAACCACCGACCGCCATTTTAAAAGTCCCCCCCTTTTTTTTGTCCCGGGGATTGTTTCTAAACTATCAATAAACAAGACTTTTCAATACAAGACAAGAAAAAGCCCAAAACTTTTAAGGGGGGGGCTGAAAAAGGGGTTTGGCTTTAAAATTTTATTTTTTCCCAAACAAATTTAAAAAACTTAAGTCTGGGTTTTTGTATAAAAATTTCTTTGAGCGTTAACCTCGCCTCGTGGGGCCTTTTCCCCTAAAAGTGTTTTTACCAGCGTCGATGGGGGGTTTGAATAAAACCGGGTTTCCCCTTTCAGAACCCCGGGTTTTTTTGCGACATCCAGCGAGTTAAGACTTGGAGGGGGGCCCTTTTCAAATTCAAATTTCCCCCGTGACGCGGGTTTTTTCCCCCCCCCCCACTCGGGCCCTGGGTGGGGTAAAAGTAAAAAATTTTTGAAATTTCCCCAAAAAAGGAAAAAAACCCCCCCTCGTGAAGACCACCAGTTAAAAACATTTTTAAACCCCACTTAAAAGAAAAAAAAAAGGTTTTTTTTATTATTATAAATAAAAGCCCATCTTTGAATTTTTTATAGATACTAGCATTCTACTAGGGGGAATTGGGGTTTGTATAGGGAAAATTTCCCCTTTGGAAAAAATGAATAATCAAAAACAAGTTTGAAAGTGAGGAAATATAAAAAAAAAAAAAAAAATAATTCAAAACAAAACATAAGAAAAAAGGGGCAAAAAAAAAAAAGAAAAAACCCAAATTTTTTTTGTTAAAAAATGCGATGTATGTTACCCCGGCACGTATAAGAATAGAGCATTTATTAAAAAATCCGGAACGTTTTTTAAAATTTCAAAAAAAGGGGGAAGGGGAGATTTTTTTTTTTTTTTTGGGAATAGAAAAAAAAATTTTTTGGGGTTTTTTATGGGTTTTTTTTTTAATTTCTTTTTAAAACCTTTTGAACTTTAACTCTGTTACACTAATTGTAGGGGTTGAAACCAATATTTTGTCCTTGGAACGTTTTTTTTCGACGCGACTTTGGGACACAATAGATCGCATAAATCATAAAAAAAAAAAGTAAAAACTGTAAAAGATAAAAATTTCCCCATCTTTTCCCGCAGAAACAGGACATTTTTTCTTAGTTTTTTCAAATTTGAGTAAAAAACACAAAAAGGGATTAGCCATACTCGATTTTTTTTTTAAATTTTTCTTTTTAACGCCCATTTTAAAACCCCAGGGCATATTTATCACGAAAAGGGTTTTTTCCCTCCATTTTAAAAAAAATTTACAAACCCTACCTACTTTAACACCACCCACCCCGGGGTTTGGGGGGAAGCGATCATCAAATATTCACACGCTGACTTTGTCAAACCTTTTGGTTTTTAAACCTAAATGTATCATGATATGATCTTATTTAACGCCCCGGGGAAAAACCCTAAAGGGTAAAATTTTTAAAGTTTTAAAAAAAAAAAACATATTCTTTCGAAGGAGATCCCCAAAATTTTTTGGGAAATTTATTTTAATCCCCAAAAGGGGGCCAAGCAAACCGATTAAACACCCTTTTTCCCTTTCCCTAACAACAAAATTTTTGACACCAGGGGCAATGTTTTACAGCTCATAAAAAAAAACAATGAAAAAAATCACAAAAAAAGATAACGATGAAATTAAGTACAAAAAGAAAAACCTCGAAAAACCACAAAAACTGCAAGAAATAAAAAAAAACTGACAACAAAAAAAAAAACAACAACAAAAAATGTACAAAACGTAGACACAACATGTTTTTCCAAAGATGAAAAACCCAAAGGGAAAAAAAATGTTGTCAAGAAAGAAAAAAAAAGAAAAAAAACCCAAAAAAATGATAATAAAACAAAATTTTTTAAAAAAAAAAAAATACGTAAAAAAACCCCCAAACTAAAAACAAGGGGAAAAAATTTTCTTACAAAAAGGGAAAAAAAAAATAAGGAAACTCTGAACTAAAGGGAGACGGCCGAAAGGAAAAATAAACAAAGAAAATTAAAAAAAAAAAATAACCCCCTAAATTTGAACATTACAAGAAACAATCCAAGATCATCTGAAAAAGGGGCCTAAAAAAAAATGCTAATAGAAAAGTCATAAAAAAAGGATATGCATTGAATATTTGTAAGATAAAAAAAAATATACATTTGCTCCTATCAAGCCGCCGGGGGGAGCGCTCGTCAATTTCCCCCAACCAAACCCCCCATTTTTAAAAAAAAACAGATTTATTGTATTTTGTAAAATTGTTTTTTTTCACTTCCCCCTAACTTTTATCTTTTTATTTCAAAAATTTTTTAATAAACGCGAAAAAAAATTTTGTTTCACGAAAGCGCGAGGGTTTCCCACGGGGGAAAAAATTTTAAAAAATTTTTTTGGCCCCCGGAAAAAACTTGAATTTCATGAAAAAATTCATACGTTTTTTTTTTTCAGACCAATTTTTCTTCAAGGGGGGAAACAATGTGGCTTTCTAAAAAAGACGTGAGCTTCCCTTTTTTTTTGGGGGGGGAATTTTTTTTTCTGCATACCTTTTTTTGGGTTTTTAAGTATTTTTTTTTTTTTAAAGGGTGGGAAAATACCTTCTAAAAAAAACCGGAAAGTTGCACAACCGCCCCGGGATCTTGGAGCGTGATTCGGTATTTTTTTGAAAGGTCTTTTTATAAAAAAAATAAAAAAATAACCAAAGATTACACTGGACAAACAGTTAAGCCTTTGAAAAAGGGAAAAATTATTAGGATCCAAAAAGTTTATTGTTATCCTAAGAGTATTTCTGGGTTTTTTTTAAAGGGGGAGTCAAAGGGGGAAAAAAAACACATAATTTCGAGGTTGTAACAATAAAAATCTTTAAAAAAAACTCTTTAAAAAAATATTATAATGAACCCTGGAGCCCGCCTAGTTATTCGAAGTTTTTTTACTGAAGTTTTTTTTTAAAGATCTAATTACGCAGAAAAAAACACGATGTAAATAAAATTAAGAAAAATCACGACATGAACAAAAAATAAAAAAACTGAATTTTTGATTTAGAAAAAAAAAAAAAGGGTTTTCCGCCTCACATAAACTTAAAATATGCGTGAAATAAGGGGGCCCTTTTTTTTTACCCAAGCGCCACAGACCTTTAAAAAAAAAAGGGGGAAAAATAACCTTCTATAACTTCTTTTAAAAGTTTTTCCTACATAAAAAGGTTAAACACCCTATATTTGAAAGGGGAAAAAATTTTTGGGCCCCGTAAGGGGGAAAAATTTATTATTAAGTAATCAAAACAAAAAAAAATTTTTTAATAAAATAAAATGTATTGCCCCTTTTGTCCCGCGACTGGGTAGGTAAAACAAAAGGGGACCGGGGTTCGAACCCCGGGGTAGGTAGTTTTTTAAACTCTGAAATTTGATGCCCTTTTTTTTTCCCTCGTGAAAAAAAAACATGGGTTGGTATTTGATAAACCCTTTCCCCATACCGTTTTTCGAATGAAGTAGTGGGGTTTAACCCGAAAAACATTGATTGCCCACAATCTAACAAACCCAGCTACCTAATGTAAAACGAATGTACGATTTTTTTTTTTTGGGGTTTTAAAAACGCCCCTGTTTTGAACTAGTCAGGACCATCGCGGTTTATACCCTCTTTTACGGGGGGGCCAACCACAAAAATACCTAACTAGCAACCCCTTTCCGAAAGCCTATCCCCACCCACACAAAATTTTAAAAAACACACCCCACACACAAAAAACACAAACAATGTCAATTTTTTTTGTGTCACCCAGGGGTTCTTGCCCTTTTCTGGACTCAAAAAGGGGCTCACCCAGTTTTTGCGATAAAAATTTTGTCAAATGAAACCCCCAACCCCTTTGCAAAAAAAAATCCGCTTTGATTTTTAGGTCTCGGGGCAAATTTCGAAAAAAAAAGATTCAGGCCCAACAAATTAAATTTTTTTGTTCCCCAAACCATTTATGTCCTTACTAAAAGACTCAAAAAGGGTTTTTTTCAAATTTTCGTATTGTATTTTCAAATAAAAATTTTTAAATTTTGGGCTTAAAAAACTTTTTTTTTTGGGGTTTTAAACGCCGCCCCCGGGGGGGCGCCGTCACGAAAAAAATTTTTTAAAAAAAAATTTTTTAAAATTTTGGTCAAAAAAGGGTGTTTTTTTTTTTGTCCCCCAAATTAATTTTTTTTTTTTCCCCTTTGAGCTGAACCCAAGTTTAAGAGAAAAAAAGCCCGGGACCCAAAAAGGGCCAAAAGGAAATTTCAGGTTTCTCACAATCTGGGGGATGTGACAATTTTAATTTTAGTTATTTCTTTTTTGTCTTAAATGGGAATTTTTTTTGGGCCCTCCCCCCCTAGCTTTTTTGGGGGCTTTTTTTTGGGGGTTTATTTTTAAATTTGGGAAAATTTTTTTTGGGGCCCCTTTGCCCCCAACTTATTGAGATTTCTTTTTAAGGGGATTTTTTTTTTAGAATTGGGAATTTTTTTCCCCCGTCCCCCAAAAATTTTATTAAATTTTTTTTTTTTTAGGGGTTAGTTTTAGAATTGGAACTTTTTGGGGTCCCGCCCCCCCCTAATTTTTTGAATCTTTTTTTAAAAAGGGAGTTTTTTTAAATTTTGGGAAAATTTTTTTGGGTCACTCCCCCCCCTAGCTTTATTGAATCTTTTTTTTTTACGGGTTTTAGCCCTTAAAAATTTGGGGAAAATTTTTTTTGGGGGACCCGTGCCCCCCAACTAGAGTTTCTTTTTTTAAAAGGGGGAATTATCTTAAATTTGGGGGAATTTTTTTTGGGCCCCCCCCCTCCTTTTTTAAATGAGATCTTTTTTTTACGGGGTTAGCCCTTAAATTTGGGGAAATTTTTTTTGGGGATGATTTTAGGGGCCCCCCCCCCCCTAACTCATTTTTTTTTACGGGGTTATATAATGAAATTTGAAAACACCCTTACCAAAAAAAACCCGGGGGGGCACGTCCCCCCGTGCCCCCCCCCTATACCGCGCATGGTCAAAGGGGGGGGGTTTTTTTTCCCTCCTTTTTGCTGGGAAAAGTTCCGGCTACCACATTTCCCCACCCGCCTGGTAGGCTGTTTTCCAGACTCACTGTTTAGAGGGAAAAAAAAAAATTTTAAAAAGGGCCAAAAACGGGGGGTCAAACTCGAAATGTCTGGACTACGGCTTTTTCCCCACTCAACGAAATTTTGAGGGGAAAAAATTTTTAAAATCCCGCAACAACGAGAAAACGAACTCAAATTTTCTAGACTAGGGGGAGTAGATACAACCATTACCCTGGCCAAATGAAAACCCAAAATAAAGCCCTTTTTTTGGGGGCAATACTTTGTTTTTTTTAAACGAAATTAAAAGATCTCATTAAAAATTTTAAAAAAATTACCTTTTTAAAAAAATAAAATAAAAAAAACACCCCCAAAATTAAGGGGCACAACATTTTTCCCCGTGATTTTTTTTACTTTTTATACACGTGGCAATTTTTTTTTTTTTCAACTAAATTAAATTTTACCCCCCTAAACCCTTAACCCATTTGCTTCAAAATTGTTTCTCAACCCCTATATTGGGAGAAATACTTTTTTTTTCAATTTTTAGTTATTTTTGTTCAAAAAATTTAATTTTAAAAAAAAAGGAGTAAGTTTTTTTTTAATAAATTTATGTTTTATTTTCCCGTTTTTGGGTAAAAATAATAAATTTTAAAATTTAAAAATGATTTTTAAAAATACTAAAATCAGTTTTCTAAAATTAAAAAACCCGGAACTAATACCTAATTCCAAAACCTCTTTTGGGGCAAAAAAAGAAAAATTTTGGAAAAATTTTTTTTAATTTTTGGGCGAAACCCCCTACAAAAAAAATTTTTACCCGTGCAAAAAACACTGGGGGCCGTATAACACACTGGATCCGCTACCCCTACTGGGAAACCCGGTTTTTTTGAAATACTCGGTATTACACGTGGAACCGAGTACAAGCGTCGTATCGTACGATACCGGGGGGCCGGTTCTATTAAATATTTGGGTTTTAAAACACAGGGCCGGGGAAATAAACCGTACCGATTCTATGAAAAACTCGGATTAAAATTTTCAATACTCCCCAAAATTACCATCTAAAAGAACTGGGGATCCCAAGAGAGGTATTTAAAATTTTTCCGATTTTTTCTATGAGTAATATTCAGGCTGTCGGGTCCTAAAAATTTTTCTTTTTGGGTCCTTTGAAAAAAATCTTCTATTTGAAACTTCTTTGTCAAACAATCAAAGGGGGTTTAAAAAAAAAAGTACAAAAAGTAATTCTTTTTTAAAAAAGGGGGGGGGTTTTTAAAAAATTTTGGGAAAACCTTAAAAACTAAAACCCCCCAAAAAATTTTTTAACCGAATCACCCCTTTTAAACTTTCTGAATGAAAAATTTTTTAAATTTTTATGTACTGAAAATGAAAAAACCGGGGGTTTTTTGTACTTTGGTTTTTTGGAGTTTTTTCTAAAAACCATTATTTCCCTTTTTCAGCGCTCTCAAAAACCTAAAAAAACCAAAATAAAAAAAATTTGGGAAAAACTCGGATTTTTTAAATAATCGATTACTGAAGTACCATTTTTTTGAAATACTCGATAAAACCCCCGCTCAATTTTTTCCAAAAACTAAAAAAGGGGAAAATTTTTTTTTTGGAACCTCGGGGGGGTTTAAAATTTTTTATAAATCAAAAAAAATTGCTGGCGCCAGTATGCCCCCAAGAAAGGGAAATTACACCTATTACACAATATTTCCCCCCCTTTTTTAGCAAGAAAACAAATAAAATTTTTTTCAGCATTTTTTAAAGGTTTTTTTTTTTTTTTCCTTACCAAAAAAGGAAAATATTGTACCCCGAAAAAAAAATTTTTGACCCCCCATTTTTTCACATTTCGACGAACCCTTTGCCGGGGGATCCCAAAAAAAAGTTGTTTTCACCCCTTGGGGCCTGCTCTGCTGTGTGGGTTTTTGTCTGTGTGTTGTTGGGGTGTGTGGTGTGAACAAAAAACTCGAGAACGGAAAGGGGGAAAAGATTTTAAATTTGGTATGGAAATTAATTTTATACACCAACGAACCCCGAATTTTTTGGTTTTTAAATGGGGCCGCTTCCACGGCCGCGGGGCCGCAAAAAACCCAAGCGCCCTTTTTTTAAATTTGGGTTTTAAAAATACAAAAAAATTTTTGAACAACATTTTCTTTTTTGCAAAAATAACAGGGGCCCCCCCCCCCAAAAAAAACACAAATTTTTTTTTAATCTTGAACTTTTTGGACCTCGGCCCAAAATTTTCCGGTAATTTGGGGGGTACCTGCTTTTACAACTTTTTTTATTTAAACCTATTTTTGGGGGGGGGACATTCAAATTCAATCTTTTTAATTTTATTTCAATTCGGCATTTTTTTTTAGTTACTTTTACTGGAGTCACCAGTGGCGAATTTTTTTCTGTTTTTGGGGGGGGAAAGGGAAAGGGCCCCCTGTGATGTTTACACCAATTTTTTCTCTTTTTTTTTCCTTTGCAATTGGGGAATTTTTTATTTACAGAACGTTAAAAGGGGGGCAAATAAATTTTCGAGTATGCAACCATTTTAACATTTTCTTTAAAAAAATTTTATTAAACATTCCCCAAATCGACTTAAAAAAAAATTACCCAAAAATTTTTTTTTTAATGATAGTCTTATAAATTACGCGTTCGCAAACCCTTTTTAAATTTTAAAAATCTTTTTTTTTTTTATCTGTTATTTTTTTTTTTTTTCAAAATATCCCAAAAGGGCAATCCTTTAAAAAAAAAAAGTATTTATATCCCCCCCCAAAAAAAACCACTGGGACAAATATCGTCAAGTGTTTGGGAAGTTAAAAAAAACGAAAACAAAAACGTAAAAATTTTTAAAAGTTTAAGGAATTTTTTTTTCACCTGGGGAATTACAAACCACGCCTTACTCACCCCTTTTTTGTTCTGAAATTAGTGTAGGAAAATTTTCCCAACAAAACATTTTAGTATTCAAGGAGTGGTTCTGTAATTACCTACGTGAAAAATAATTCCCTTTAAAAATAAAAATTTTTGTTTTTGATATCTTCTTTTTTTAAAAAAATTTCCCAAAATGACGACTAAATTTTTACACTTGTGTTTTTTTGGGGGGGAAAAAAAATCTCCAAAAATAAAACAGAAAAAAAAAAGGGGGACCTACCTACCTACCTTTGTTTGTTTCCGAGTTTTTTTAGCCCAAAAAGGTAAGAGATAAAAAAAAAAGGGCCCCCAAATTGCAACCCCCCCCAAAAACCCTTTTTTCTTTTTATTATTGCTTTGTCCAAAAAAAAATTTTTTAAAAAATTCAAAAAGGCATTGCTGTCCCCCCATGGCAGCCTTAGTAAATTTGAAATTTTTTTTTCCCCTTGCAAAAAAAAAGGGGAAACGGGTAGACCTAAAGGGGGGCCCCCCCCCTGGCGTTTAAAGGGTTTTTTACTACAAAAACCCAGTCCAGAGATCCTGATTTTGATACTCGGTCGGGGCAGATTTTTTACAGGAAAAATTTCCGCCCCTGCGTACAAGGAGGGTTTTTTTTTTTCCCCGGGCCCCACAAAGGGTGGGTGAGGTTAAAAGTGGTAGCTGGTTTGAATTTCCCAGCAATGGGGGGGAAACATCCCCTCCCGATCAGGAAACCCTTTAAAACCCCAAAAAAACGTGGCGTTTGGAAAAAGGGCCCTCCAGCCCCCAAAAAATTGCCAAAACCAAAACCCAAATCAAAACCCCCAGGGTTTTTCATGTCGAACCCCCCCCAAGCGGACAAGACAGATAAAAGAAGAAGAAAAAAAAGAAATCCTTAAAAAAGGGGGGGTTTTTGTAATTTTTCGCCCCCCCCGAGGGGGAGGGGGCACGGATGAGTAGGCTACAACACAGACCAAAAAACGGGTAAAAGTGCTCTGTTTTCATGGTTCG
>JAMCCL010000146.1:0-65978 GCA_024516035.1 Bactericera cockerelli
AAATAAAAAAAGGGAAATGGGTATAGCGGGAAAGTAAAAAGGGAAAATGGGTATAGCGGAGAAATAGTGAAATAAAGGAGAAATGGTATAGCGGAGAAATAGGAAAAAAAGGAGAAAATGGGTATAGCGGAGAAATAGTGAAATAAAGGAGAAAATGGGTATAGCGGGGAAATAGAGAAAAAAAGAGAAAATGGGTATAGCAGAGAAATATGAAATAAAGAGAAATGATATTGCGGAGAAATAGTAAAAAAAGGAGAAAATGGGTATAGCGGGAAATAGTGAAAAAAGGAGAAAATGGGTATAGCGGAAAATAGAGAAAAAAAAAGAGAAAATGGGTATAGCAGAGAAATAGTGAAAAAAGGAGAAAATGGGTATAGCGGAGAAATAGTGAAAAAAGGAGAAATGGTATAGCGGGAAATAGAAAAAAAAGGAGAAATGGTTTAGCGGAGAAATAGTGAAATAAAGGAGAAAATGGTATAGCGGAGAAATAGTGAAATAAGGAGAAAATGGGTATAGCGGGAAATAGTGAAAAAAAGGAGAAATGGGTATAGCGGGAAATAGAGAAAAAAAGGAGAAAATGGTATAGCGGAGAATAGTGAAATTAAGGAGAAAATGGGTATAGCGGAGAAATAGTGAAAAAAGAGACAATGGTATAGCGGAGAAATAGTGAAAAAAAGGAGAAAATGGTATAGCGGGAAAAAGTGAAAAAGGAGAAAATGGGTATAGCGGGGAAATAGAAAAAAGAGAAAATGGTATAGCAGAGAAATAGTGAAAAAGGAAAATGGGTATGCGGGAAATAGAAAAAAAAGGAGAAAATGGGTATAGCGGGAATAGTGAAAAAAGGAGAAAATGGTATAGCGGGAAAATAGAGAAAAAAAGAGAAAATGGTATAGCAGAGAAATAGTGAAAAAAGGAGAAATGGGTATAGCGGAGAAATAGTGAAATAAAGGAGAAAATGGGTATAGCGGAATAAGAAAAAAGGAGAAAATGGGTTAGCGGGAAATAGTGAAAAAAGGAGAAAATGGTATAGCGGAGAAATAGTGAAATAAGGAGAAAATGGTATGCGGGGAAATAGTGAAAAAAAGGAGAAAATGGGTATAGCGGGGAAATAGAGAAAAAAAGGAGAAAATGGGTATAGCGGAGAAATAGTGAAATTAAGGAGAAAATGGGTATAGCGGAGAAATAGTGAAAAAAAGGAGACAATGGGTAAAGCGGAGAATAGTGAAAAAAAGGAGAAAATGGGTATAGCGGGAAATAGAGAAAAAAAGAAAAATGGGTATAGCGAGAAATAGTGAAATAAAGAGAAATGGGTATAGCGGGAAATAGTGAAAAGGGGAAATGGTATAGCGGGGAAATAGAGAAAAAAGAGAAATGGGTATAGCGGAGAAATAGTGAAAAAGAGGAGAAATGGGTATAGCGGGAAATAGAGAAAAAAAGGAGAAAATGGGTTAGCGGGGAAATAGAGAAAAAAGGAGAAAATGGGTATAGCGGAGAAATATGAAATAATGGAGAAATGGGTAGGGAGAAATAGTGAAAAAAAGGAGAAAATGGGTATAGCGGGGAAATAGAGAAAAAAAGAGAAAATGGGTATAGCAGAGAAATAGTGAAATAAGGAGAAAATGGGTATTGCGGAGAATAGTGAAATTAAGGAGAAAATGGGTATCGCGGGGAAATAGAGAAAAAAAGGAGAAATTTGGTATAGCGGAGAAATAGTGAAATAAGGAGAAAATGGTATAGCGGGAAATAGGAAAAAAGAGAAAATGGGTATAGCAGAGAAATAGTGAAATAAAGCAGAAAATGAGTATTGCGGAGAAATAGTGAAAAAAAAGGAGAAAATGGGTATAGCGGGGAAATAGTGAAAAAAAGGAGAAAATGGGTATAGCGGGGAAATAGAGAAAAAAAAGAGAAAAAAGGGGATAGCAGAGAAATAGTGAAAAAAAGGAGAAAATGGGTATAGCGGAGAAATAGTGAAATAAAGGAGAAAATGGGTATAGCGGGGAAATAGAGAAAAAAAGGAGAAAATGGGTTTAGCGGAGAAATAGTTTAAAAAAAGGAGAAAATGGGTATAGCGGAGAAATAGTGAAATAAAGGAGAAAATGGGTATAGCGGGGAAATAGTGAAAAAAAAGGAGAAAATGGGTAAAAGCGGGGAAATAGAGAAAAAAGGAGGAAAATGGGTATAGCGGAGAAATATGAAATTAAGGAGAAAATGGGTATAGCGGAGAAATAGTGAAAAAAAGGAGACAATGGGTATAGCGGAGAAATAGTGAAAAAAAGGAGAAAATGGGTATAGCGGAGAAAAAGTGAAATAATGGAGAAAATGGGTATAGCGGGGAAATAGAATAAAAAAGGAGTAAATGGGTTTAGCGGAGAAATAGTGAAATAAAGAGAAAATGGGTATAGCGGAGAAATAGTAAAAAGAGGAGAAAATGGGTATAGCGGGGAAATAGAGAAAAAAAGGAGAAAATGGGTATTAGCGGGAAATAGAGAAAAAAAAGGAGAAAATGGGTATAGCAGAGAATAGTGAATAAAGAGAAAATGGTAAGCGGAGAATAGTGAAAAAGGGAAAATGGTATAGCGGGAAATAGGAAAAAAAGGAGAAAATGGGTTTATAGCGGGAAATAGTGAAATAAAGGAGAAAATGGGTATAGCGGGAGAAATAGATGAAAATAAAGGAGAAAATGGGTATAGCGGGGAAATAGAGAAAAAAAGGAGAAAATGGGTATAGCGGAGAAATAGTGAAAAAAAGGAGAAAATGGGTATAGCGGGGAAATAGTGAAAAAAAGGAGAAAAATGGGTATAGCGGAGAAAGAATAGTGAAATTAAGGAGAAAATGGGTTATAGCGGAGAAATAGTGAAATAAAGGAGAAAATGGGTATAGCGGAGAAATAGTGAAAATTAAGGAGGAAAATGGGTATCGCGGGGAAATAGAGAAAAAAAGGAGAAATGGGTATAGCGGAGAAATAGTGAAATAAGAGAAAATGGGTATAGCGGAGAAATAGTGAAAAAAAGGGAAAATGGGTATAGCGGGGAAATAGAGAAAAAAGAGAAAAGGTATGCGGGGAAATGAGAAAAAAAGGAGAAAATGGGTATAGCGAGAAATAGTGAAAAGAAAAGGGAGAAAATGGGTTATAGCGGGAGAAATAGGAAAAAAAGGAGAAAATGGGTTATAGCGGGGAAATAGAGAAAAAAAAGGAGAAAATGGGTTATGCAGGAGAAATAGTGAAATAAGGAGAAAATGGGTATTGCGGAGAAATAGTGAAATAAAGGAGAAAATGGGTATAGCGGGGAAATAGAGAAAAAAGGAAAAATGGTTAGCGAGAAATAGTGAAATTAAGGAGAAAATGGTATAGCTGAGAAAAGTGAAAAAAGGAGAAAATGGGTATATGCGGAGAAATAGTGAAATAAAGGAGAAAATGGGTATAGCGGGGAAATAGAGAAAAAAAAAGGAGAAAATTGGTAAAGCGGAGAAATAGTGAAATTAAGGAGAAAATGGTATAGCGGAGAAATAGTGAAAAAAAGGAGAAAATGGGTATAGCAGAGAAATAGTGAAATTAAGGAGAAAATGGGTATTGCGGGGGAATTAGAGAAAAAAGGAGGAAAATGGGTTTAGCGGAGGAAATAGTGAAATAAAAGGAAAAATGGGTTTTAGCGGGAAATAGAGAAATAAAAAGGGGAAAATGGGTATAGCGGAGAATAGTTAAAAAAGGGGAAAATGGGTATAGCGGAGAAATAGTGAAAAAAGGAGAAAATGGGTATTTGCGGGAAATAGAGAAAAAAAAGGAGAAAAATGGGTTTAGCGGGGAAATAGTTAAAAAAGGAGAAAATGGGTATAGCGGGGAATAGGAAATTAAAGGAGAAAATGGGTATAGCGGAGAAATAGTGAAATAAAGGAGAAAATGGGTATAGCGGGGAAATAGAGAAAAAAAGGAGAAAATGGGTATAGCGGAGAAATAGTGAAATTAAGGAGAAAATGGGTATAGCGGAGAAATAGTGAAAAAAATCTGGTGTAAACATCACACGACTTTCCTTATCCCCCAAAAAGAAGTCGAATTCCGCCACTGGTGACTCAACGGTTACGGATACTTAAAAATCAGTGCCAAATTCGTAATCAGCACCTTAAAATCATTGGATTTGATATGTCGCAACAGGTGCGTTAACCTGACAGCCCACCAGAACGGATTTTTTCCAAATAAGGCTCAACGTTTTGTGCTCGTTTTGTGCCGTTTTGTGCCAGCAAAAATTTATTTTGTACCCCTACCGTTCTCGAGATATAGACCCCCCCTAGGTGGGCTGCTAGAGTAACGTTAACCTAGCAGTCCACCAGAAACGGATTGAGTTTGGACTAGGTTTATTGGATTCGGCTCGTTTTGTGCCGTTTTGTGCCAAAAATATTTTCCTCCTGCGACCTTTCGTTCCCGAGATATTGACATTTGAAAAAGTCACTTTTTGGCGGGAAATTTTTTTTTCTTGGAATTTTCGGAATTTTTTTATACCATCGTTTTGTGCTCCAACTTTTGTCATCAAAACTTTTTTTGTACCCCTACCGTTCTCGAGATATAGACCCCCCCTTGGTGGGCTGCTAGAGTAACGTTAACCTAGCAGCCCACCAGAACGGATTGAGTTGAGACTAGGTTTATTGGATTCGGCTCGTTTTGTGCCGTTTTGTGCCAAAAAATATTTTTCTCCTGCGACCTTTCGTTCCCGAGATATTGACATTTGAAAAAGTCACTTTTTGGCGGGAAAATTTTTTTTCTTGGAATTTTCGGAATTTTTTATACCATCGTTTTGTGCTCGTTTTGTGCTCGAACTTTTGTCATCAAAACTTTTTTTGTACCCCTACCGTTCTCGAGATATAGACCCCCCCTAGGTGGGCTGCTAGAGTAACGTTAACCTAGCAGCCCACCAGAACGGATTGAGTTGAGACTAGGTTTATTGGATTCGGCTCGTTTTGTGCCGTTTTGCGCCAAAAATATTTTTCTCCTGCGACCTTTCGTTCCCGAGATATTGACATTTGAAAAAGTCACTTTTTGGCGGGAAAATTTTTTTTCTTGGAATTTTCGGAATTTTTTTATACCATCGTTTTGTGCTTGTTTTGTGCTCCAAACTTTTGTCATCAAAACTTTTTTTGTTCCCCTACCGTTCTCGAGATATAGACCCCCCTAGGTGGGCTGCTAGAGTAACGTTAACCTAGCAGCCCACCAGAACGGATTGAGTTGAGACTAGGTTTATTGGATTCGGCTCGTTTTGTGCCCTTTTGTGCCAAAAAATTATTTTCTCCTGCGACCTTTCGTTCTCGAGATATTGACATTTGAAAAAGTCACTTTTTGGCGGGAAATTTTTTTTTCTTGGAATTTTCGGAATTTTTTTATACCATCGTTTTGTGCTCGTTTTGTGCTCCAACTTTTGTCATCAAAACTTTTTTTGTACCCCTACCGTTCTCGAGATATAGACCCCCCCCCCAGGTGGGCTGCTATCTTAACGGTAAGCGGCCCCACCAGAACGGATTTAGTTAAGACTAGATTCATTCGATTAGGCTCGTTTAGTGGCCTTTTGCGCCAAAAATATTTTCCTACTACGACCTTTCGTTCCCGTCACTTTATGGCGGGAATTGAGGTCACCGTGCGTGCAAGCTAGTGTATCAGCCACAGTGACTACTGACAAGATTTTTTTATCTGACCTGGTTGTAGGATTTTTAATGGAAACTTTACATTTTACCCAACAATAGATCATTTCTGAACATTTGATTCCATTTGCTTTTAAAGTCTTAATTTTAGATTGTCAGGAAGAAAGTTTTATCCTGCTTACTGCGATTCGTAGAATTCTACGAATCGCAGTAAACAGGGGTTAGAATTTTTTATAAGCCATTAAAAATATCCAAAACTGGCCCGAGGAGTGATTTCACATGATATGAATAAAAAATGTGAATAGCAGAGATAAATCACAAGTCAATATTAGCACTTTCGATTGTTTGGTTTCCATCGTGGGCGCCATCTTGCATCGGGAAAATGCTCAATACTAAAGTGACAATTTATTTGGAACCTACTGGTCAATGAGCTATCAGAATCAATTCTAAATTTTTCTCTAGACACCTAATCGAAGTTAGCTGAGTGGTCTTTCCCGGTAGCTCAGTGGTCAAGGCGTCTACTGGTATTTCGGAGGTCGCGGTTTCAAAACCCAGCCGGAACGTGACAAGTTACCCTCTCATTTAGGGATTTGACCACTTACTGCTGCAATAATGGGACTAATTAGTCTTATAAATAAGGCGATATTAAAAATATTCAGTTCTCCTCTTTAATTCAATTTTCACCCAGACTAATTCCTCATAAGTATTTCAAGACACGCATGAGCCGCCGTTGTCTTTTCTCTTCACTCCACGTGGGGATTTGACACAAGGAAGAATTCTGGAGTACTGTCTTTTCCCACAAATACTGTTTTTTTCCCACAAATGTCCCCCCAAAAAAAATATCCCCAAGGAAGTGTCAGAAAAAGTATCCCGCGTGATTTATTGTCTACCTACATAATTATAATTATAATATATACCTCTGATATAGATGTTCAGGCAGATTTGAGTTTGATTGCACCAATATGTAAAAGATCAAACATTCTGACATTCTAATCTGAATAAATACAATTAAGTATATTATATTATTTTAATTTCCATTTGCATATTTTGGGAGTAAATTGAAAATTATTCAAGTAGGTTACCAATTAATTCGGTTTTTCAGTTGTGCAAGATCATTGGTTGGATGGTAGATATTGCCTGAGGCAATTATCCCACACTTTGCAATAATCTATGTAAAGAAATTTGAATAGAATTTAACACAACAACAAAAAACACAATTATCTTCATGCCGAAATCAAAACTAGAAGGTATATTATAGTTTCATGTTCATGATCCAATATTTATGATGATCTGTTTAAGTAAGTGGGAAAACTTGTAAAATCATTGGAAAATCCCGCGATATAACGGAATCATGGGATTTTCTTCACACAATCACAGCGAGAGAATTATTCCCTGTGTCAGAATCCCTCCACGTGTTTGTTTTCAGAATCCTTAGACATAGTTTTACGAATATAAGACCATTAGGCCAACGTCGCTGACACTTTGAATAATAATAATAATATCGGATTATTTGTACTGCCCGATTAAGACTATTAGAGTCCTATTATTCCAGCAGTCAGACCAAGACATATTATTATGTAAGTGGTAAATTTCCCAAATAGGAGGATAACTTGTCATGTCCCGATTGGATTTCGAACCCACGACCTCTGGATTCACAGAGTGCCGCCTTTACCACTGAGCTACCCGGACAGTAAAGTTGAATGCTCCGGTTCTAGTAAGATCACGAATTTGGGCAACGTCCAGCGGGGTGAAGAGTTCGAGATGCTAGTATTTTAGCCAAACGCAGGCTGGGTGGGGTATAATAATAATTCCGTGTGCGTAAATAGGCACAGATACCTATATAACGGTGGTGAAAGGATTATATGAACGCCTAGATTTAATGTCTAGGCTTCTTTCATATATCTATTTGGTTTTAACACTTTTAACGTCCTGATTTGAGATAGTCAGGACGGGGGTTTTACCCTCCATTTGCTTTGGGAATCGTGTGTGTGTGTGTGGATGTGTGGGTGTGTATATGTGTGTGTGCGTTCTCAGGCTAAGAAGGATAAATTTTGTTAGCTGGTACGAATCTCAGTAAACAGGATAAAACTATCATCCTGACTATCTAAAATTAGGACTTTAAAAGCAAATGGAATCAAAAGTGTTGTTGTGTAAAATGTAAAGTTTCCATTGAAAATCCTAGAACCAGGTCTGATAAAAAAATCTTCACAGTAGTCATTGTGGCTGATACACTAGCTTGCACGCACGGTGATCAGCTAACTTCGATTATAGGCGTCTAGAGAAAATTTTAGAATTGATTCTGATAGCTCATTGACCAGTAGGTTCCAAATAAATTGTCACTTTAGTATTGAGCATTTTCCCGATGCAAGATGGCGCCCACGATGGAAACCAAACAATCGAAAGTGCTAATATTGACTTGTGATTTATCTCTGCTATTCACATTTTTTATTCATATCATGTTGAAATCACTCCTCGGGCCAGTTTTGGATATTTTTAGTGGCTTATAAAAAATTCTACCCCCTGTTTACTGTGATTCGTAGAATTCTACGAATCGCAGTAAGCAGGATAAAACTTTCTTCCTGACTATCTAAAATTAAGACTTTAAAAGCAAATGGAATCAAATGTTCAGAAATGATCTATTGTTGGGTAAAATGAAGACCACACGGGAAAAAGGATGAGGGTCAATTTTTTGAAAAAAACGAGTTAAGACCATTTTATGGTATAATAATACAGAAAGTTTAGCGTGGTGAAGTCAGAAATAGCAAAAAGAATGAGGGTACCAAGATAACTCAATCGGAAAAAAAACCCATACACGGAAAGAAAGATGAATGTTACACTATCCACGGAAAAAAAGATGAGAGTCCAAAACCCAAATACTGATTTTTTTGTTAACAATGAACGCTGCTACCTTGGGAAGAAAGATGAAGGTCCACTTTTTTCAATAGACCCTCATCTTTTTTGCTGTTTTCATTCTGACCTTTGAACTTTTTTTTATTTTTTTAATTTTCTAGTAAGCTTAATTTTTTATTGAAATTTACATAGAGCATTCCAATCTAATTGACTAATTTTATTAAACAAATAATGTCTCTGTAAATGTATTCAGTTAACTACGACAGTGTTTTGAAGTTTGAATATCAATTTTCTCGAAATGAAAACGAGTGGACCCTCATCCTTTTTCCCGTGTGGTCTTCAAATGTAAAGTTTCCATTAAAAATCCTACAACCAGGTCAGATAAAAAAATCTTGTCAGTAGTCACTGTGGCTGATACACTAGCTTGCACGCACGGTGACCTCAATTCCCGCCATAAAGTGACGGGAACGAAAGGTCGTAGTAGGAAAATATTTTTGGCGCAAAAGGCCACTAAACGAGCCTAATCGAATGAATCTAGTCTTAACTAATTCCGTTCTGGTGGGCCGCTTACCGTTAAGATAGCAGCCCACCTGGGGGGGGGTCTATATCTCGAGAACGGTAGGGGCACAAAAAAACTTTTGATGACAAAAGTTGGAGCACAAAACGAACACAAAACGATGGTATAAAAAAATTCCGAAAATTCCAAGAAAAAAAAATTTCCCGCCAAAAAGTGACTTTTTCAAATGTCAATATCTCGGGAACGAAAGGTCGCAGGAGAAAAATATTTTTGGCACAAAAACGGCACAAAACGAGCCGAATCCAATAAACCTAGTCTCAACTCAATCCGTTCTGGTGGGCTGCTAGGTTAACGTTACTCTAGCAGCCCACCAAGGGGGGGTCTATATCTCGAGAACGGTAGGGGTACAAAAAAAGTTTTGATGACAAAAGTTGGAGCAAAAAACGAGCACAAAACGATGGTATAAAAAAATTCCGAAAATTCCAAGAAAAAAAATTTTCCCGCCAAAAAGTGAGTTTTTCAAATGTCAATATCTCGGGAACGAAAGGTCGCAGGAGAAAAATATTTTTGGCACAAAACGGCACAAAACGGGCCGAATCCAATAAACCTAGTCTCAACTCAATCCCTTCTGGTGGGCTGCTAGGTTAACGTTACTCTAGCAGCCCACCTAGGAGGGGTCTATATCTAGAGAACGGCAGGGGTACAAAATAAATTTTTGCTGGCACAAAACGGCACAAAACGAGCACAAAACGTTGAGCCTTATTTGGACAAAATCCGTTCTGGTGGGCTGTCAGGTTAACGCACCTTGTCGCAACCCCCATCTAGGGTTAATAATAAAAAAGTTAATCCAAGCGGGTCCCCCCAAAATACCGGTAAATTGGGGCCGGGTTCCAAAAAGTTCAAGATATCAAAAAAATGATAAGAATAGACCCCTATTATTTTTTTAATCGAGAAAATGTTGTTCTCTAATTTTTTTTTGTATCTTTAACCAATTCAAAGAAGCGGCGGTTGCGGCCAATATTTGCGGCCCTGCGGCCGCATCTTGCGTCCGATTTCAACCAAAAGTTTCGTGGTTCGTCTCGTGTATAAAAACTAATTTGCATACCAAATTTCAAGTCTCTAGCTCTTACCGTTCTTGAGATATCCTGTTTACACACACACACACACACAGACAGACAGACAGACAGACAGACAGACAAACGCACGGACCAATGGCTGAAAACAACTTTTTTGGTATCCTGAGGCTATGATTCGTCCAGAAATGTGAAAAACTGGGTAGGTCAAATTTTCGACGAATACAATACTTTCCTTATTATAGGATAAGGAAAGTAAAAAGGAGAAAATGGGTATAGCGGAGAAATAGTGAAATAGAGGAGAAAATGGGTATAGCGGGGAAATAGAGAAAAAAAAGGAGAAAATGGGTATAGCGGGGAAATAGAGAAAAAAAGGAGAAAATGGGTATAGCGGAGAAATAGTGAAATAAAGGAGAAAATGGGAATAGCGGAGAAATAGTGAAATTAAGGAGAAAATGGTTATAGCGGAGAAATAGTGAAAAAAAGGAGAAAATGGGTATAGCGGAGAAATAGTGAAATAAAGGAGAAAATGGTTATAGCGGAGAAATAGTGAAAAAAAGGAGAAAATGGGTATAGCGGAGAAATAGTGAAAAAAGGAGAAAAGGGTATAGCGGAGAAATAGTGAAAAAAAGGAGAAAATGGGTTATAGCGGAGAAATAGTGAAAAAAGGAGAAATGGGTATAGCGGAGAAAGTGAAAAAGGAAAAATGGGTATAGCGGGAAATAGAAAAAAAAGAGAAAATGGGTATAGGGAGAAATAGTGAAATAAAAGGAAAATGGGTATAGCGGAGAAATAGTGAAAAAAAGGAGAAAATGGGTATAGCGGGAAATAGGAAAAAAAAGGAAAATGGGTATAGCGGAGAAATAGTGAAATAAAGGAGAAAATGGGTATAGCGGAGAAATAGTGAAAAAAGGAGAAAATGGGTATAGCGGGAAATAGGAAAAAGGAGAAAATGGGTTAGCGGAGAAATAGTGAAATAAAGGAGAAAATGGGTTAGCGGAGAAATAGTGAAAAAGGAGAAAATGGGTTTTGCGGGGAAATAGGAAAAAAAGGAGAAAATGGGTATAGCGGAGAAAAGTGAAATAAAGGAGAAAATGGGTATAGCGGGAAATAGGAAAAAAAGGAGAAAATGGGTATAGCGGGAAATAGTGAAAAAAGGAGAAAATGGGTATAGCGGGAAATAGAAAAAGGAGAAAATGGGTATAGCGGAGAAATAGTGAAATAAGGAGAAATGGGTATAGCGGGAAATAGAAAAAAGGGAAAATGGGTATAGCGGGAAATAGTGAAATAAAGGAGAAAATGGGTATAGCGGGAAATAGGAAAAAGGAGAAATGGGTATAGCGGGAATAAGAAAAAGGAGAAAATGGGTATAGCGGAGAAATAGTGAAATAAAGGAAAATGGGTATAGGGAGAAGAAATAGGAAAAAGGAGAAAATGGGTATGCGGAGAAATAGTGAAAAAAGGAGAAAATGGGTATAGCGGGAAATAGAGAAAAAAAGGGAGAAAATGGGTATGCGGGAAATAGTGAAAAAGGAGAAATGGGTTAGCGGAAGAAAATAGAAAAGAAATGGGTATAGGGATAGAGAAAAAGGGAATGGTATAGCGGAGAAATAGTGAAATAAAGGAAAATGGGTTATAGCGGAAAAAAATAGGAAATAAAGGAGAAAATGGGTATAGCGGGAGAAATAGGAAAAAAGGAGAAAATGGGTATAGCGGAGAAATAGTGAAAAAGGAGAAAATGGGTATAGCGGGGAAATAGAGAAAAAAGGAGAAAATGGGTATAGCGGGAATAGTGAAATAAGGAGAAAATGGGTATAGGGAGAAATAGTGAAATAAAGGAGAAATGGGTATAGCGGAGAATAGTGAAAAAAGGAGAAAATGGGTATAGGGAGAAATAGTGAAAAAAGGAGAAAATGGGTATAGCGGGAATAGGAAATAAGGAAAAGGTAAGAATGGAAAAAAAGGAAAAATGGGTATAGCGGAGAAATAGTGAAATAAGAGGAAAATGGGGAAATAGGAAAAAAGGGAAAATGGTAGGAGAAATAAGAAAGGGAAAATGGGTATAGCGGGAATAGGAAAAAAGGAGAAAATGGGTATAGCGGGAAATAGGAAAAAAGGAGAAAATGGGTATAGCGGGAAATAGTGAAAAAAAGGGAAAATGGGTTATAGCGGAGAAATAGGAAAAAAGGAGAAAATGGGTATAGCGGGAAATAGGAAAAAAGGAGAAAATGGGTATAGCGGGAAATAGTGAAAAAGGAGAAAATGGGTATAGCGGGGAAATAGGAAAAAAGGAGAAAATGGGTTATGCGGGAAATAGTGAAAAAAGGAGAAATGGGTATAGCGGAGAAATAGTAAAAAAGGAGAAATGGGTATAGGGGAGAATAGGAAAAAAGGAGAAAATGGGTATAGCGGAGAAATAGTAAAAAGGAGAAAATGGGTATAGCGGAGAAATAGAGAAAAAAGGAGAAAATGGGTATAGCGGAGAAATAGTGAAATAAAGGAGAAAATGGGTATAGCGGAGAAATAGGAAAAAAAGGAGAAAATGGGTTATAGCGGAGAATAGTGAAATAAAGGAGAAAATGGGTATAGCGGGAATAGTGAAAATAGGAGAAAGTATAGCGGGAAATGTGAAGGAAAATGGGTATAGCGGGGAAATAGGAAAATAAAGGAGGAAAATGGGTATAGCGGAGAAATAGGGAAATAGTAGAAAAAAGGAGAAAATGGGTTATAGCGGAGAAATAGTGAAAATAAAAGGAGAAAATGGGTATAGCGGAGAAATAGTGAAATAAAGGGAAAATGGGTTATAGCGGAGAAAATAGTGAAAAAGAGGAGAAAATGGGTATAGCGGAGAAATAGTGAAATAAAGGAGAAAATGGGTATAGCGGGGGAATAGTGAAAAAAAGGAGAAAATGGGTTATAGCGGGAAATAGGAAATAAAGGAGAAAATGGGTATAGCGGGAAATAGTGAAAAAAGGAGGAAATGGGTATAGGGAAGAGAAATAGTGAAAAAAGGAGAAATGGGTATGCGGGAGAAATAGGAAAAAGGAGGAAAATGGGTATAGCGGGAAATAGTGAAAAAGGAGAAAATGGGTATAGCGGGAAATAGGAAATAAGGAGAAAATGGGTATAGCGGGAAATAGTGAAAAAAGGAGAAAATGGGTATAGCGGAGAAATAGTGAAATAAGGGAGAAATGGGTATAGCGGAGAAATAGGAAGAAAAAGGAGGAAAATGGGTATAGCGGAGAAATAGTGAAAAAAGGAGAAAATGGGTATAGCGGAGAAATAGTGAAAAAAGGAGAAAGAAATGGGTATAGCGGAGAAATAGTGAAATAAAGGAGAAAATGGGTATAGCGGGGAAATAGAGAAAAAAAGGAGAAAATGGGTATTAGCGGAGAAATAGTGAAATAAAGGAGAAAATGGGTATAGCGGAGAAATAGATGAAAAAAGGAGAAAATGGGTTATAGCGGAGAAATAGTGAAAAAGGAGAAAATGGGTATAGCGGAGGAAATAGTGAAAAAAGGAGAAAATGGGTATAGCGGGAATATAGTGAAAAAAAGGAGAAAATGGGTATAGCGGAGAAATAGTGAAATAAAGGAGAAAATGGGTATAGCGGAGAAATAGAGAAAAAAAGGAGAAAAGGGGTTATAGCGGGGAAATAGAGAAAAAAAGGAGAAAATGGGTTATAGCGAGAAATAGTGAAAAAAGGAGAAAATGGGTTATAGCGGAGAAATAGTGAAAAAGAGGGAAAAGGGGTATAGCGGGGAAATAGAGAAAAAAAGGAGAAAATGGGTATAGCGGAGAAATAGTGAAATAGAGGAGAAAATGGGTATAGCGGGGAAATAGAGAAAAAAAGGAGAAAATGGGTTATAGCGGGGAAATAGAGAAAAAAAGGAGAAAATGGGTATAGCGGAGAAATAGTGAAATAAAGGAGAAAATGCGTATAGCGAGAAATAGATAAAAAAGGAGGAAAATGGGTTTAGCGGAGAAATAGTGAAATAAAGGAGAAAATGGGTATGGCGGAGAAATAGTGAAAAAAAGGAGAAAATGGGTATAGCGGGGAAATAGAGAAAAAAAGGAGAAAATGGGTATTGCGGGGAAATAGAGAAAAAAAGGAGAAAATGGGTATAGCGGAGAAATAGTGAAAAAAAGGAGAAAATGGGTATAGCGGAGAAATAGTGAAAAAAAGGAGAAAATGGGTATAGCGGGGAAATAGAGAAAAAAAAAGAGAAAATGGGTATAGCGAGAAATAGTGAAATAAAGGAGAAAATGGGTATTGCGGAGAAATAGTGAAATAAAGGAGAAAATGGGTTATAGCGGGGAAATAGAGAAAAAAAGAGAAAATGGGTATAGCGGAGAAATAGTGAAATTAAGGAGGAAAATGGGTTATAGCGGAGAAATAGTGAAAAAAAAGGAGAAAATGGGTATAGCGGAGAAATAGTGAAATAAAGGAGAAAATGGGGTATAGCGGGCAATAGAGAAAAAAAGGAGAAAATGGGTAAAGCGGAGAAATAGTGAAATTAAGGAGAAAATGGGTTATAGCGGAGAAATAGTGAAAAAAAGGAGAAAATGGGTATAGCGGAGAAATAGTGAAATTAAGGAGAAAATGGGTATAGCGGGAAATAGGAAAAAAAGGAGAAAATGGGTTTAGCGGAGAAATAGTGAAATTAAGGAGAAAATGGGTATAGCGGAGAAATAGTGAAAAAAAGGAGAAAATGGGTATTGATGGGTTGTTTTGAGCTTTTGTTAAGCTGCCAACCCTGTAGCACGGGAAAATTAAAATTAGAGAGTGGACTGTATCACTTAGGTTTGGAGGGTTTGAATCCCGTCAATGTAAAGTTCAAAGTTTTAGATAATTATGGAATAAGAAACGAACTGACACCAGAAATAATAAATGGTTGAGTCTTACCTGGTGACTTCGCTGATTTAATTTATTACTTTTGAAAACCCCATACTTACTCCCCACTTGTAGTAAAGGAAAAAGGAATGAGATTCTACAAGTTCCCTATCAGAGTTAAACCCCTTGTGCCATTTAATAATTAATTTTGGAGGAAAATATGAAACCACACTTTCAAAGGACTGGTTTTAGATAGTTCTAGGCGAACTTAATAGCTTGACGCTATTTCACAAAAAATCGTACTAGACGTACAGCAAATTAAGAAAACTAGTTGTTCCTCTTAAGATGGCTAAAAACACAGTGACGCGGTGAGCATAGATTGCATTTCACCGAATCAAAAAGGAGACAAGAAAATCGACAAATTTAACAAGTTAGGTACTTGCTTTTGCCCTTTCACAGTATGTGGCCTCAACATTTTCCCCCCACCTTGAAAGGGTTAACTTTCAAAGGCTTCAAAAAAAAAAAAATAAACATGTTAACACTTGCAAATAAAGTCTGAGCCTCCACCTACAAAAAGTAAAAAACTAACATGTCTATTTACAAAAAAGGTATAATAAATAAGACCTAGAAAATACCTAGTGGTATAAAAATAATTAAGAAAGGCAAAATTTAAATTATTAGAATTTAAATATAAAAAATCATAAAAACAACAGTAAAATGACCACTAAACAAGTGGCAAAATTGCAAGTAGCAGATTGAAAAAAAAATACACATCAATAACAAGAGTGCAAAAAAGTATTTAAAAAAAAAATATATTTACAAGTTCTGAAGTTGAGTACAGACTTATTGAGATGGCAGAGGACACACCTTGACTACAGGTCTTTTGTAAGACCCTGTCTTAGTTTTTACCATAACGACACGGACAATACCGTCAACACCAGGAAAAACTCCTGTTATTAATCCTAAGTGCCACATCAAAGGAGGAGCAAGATCATCCTTTAATAGCACAACCTGTCCTACAGAAACAGGATTCTGAGGTGTGTTCCACTTGTTGCGCACCTGAAGATTATGGAGGTACTCTTGACTCCATCTGCGCCAGTAAGTCTGGACCAGATGATCAAGCAACTGATACCTACGCAGCCCGGACATGGGTCTATCAGCCACGTTCACTGCAGGGATATAATCTAAAGGATTGGCATGTAGGAAATGTGCGGGTGTGAGGACTTGCACATCATTAGGATCTGAACTCAGAGGACAAAGAGGTCTCGAGTTCAACAAGCACTCAACTTGAGTGAGAACGGTATAGAGCTCTTCGTAGGTAAGGACTTGAGAGCCTATAACTTTAAATAGGTGTTGTTTCACCATACGAATGTTACCTTCCCAAAGTCCACCCATGTGAGGACTCAGGGGAGGCAAGAATGACCACTTGATTTTATGTCTTTGTAATTCACGAGAGAGTGTATCATTGAAACTCTGAGATTCTAATAAGTTGTAAATCTCGTCTAATTGGTTTTTTGCACCTAGAAAATTGGTGCCACCATCTGAATACATGACACTGACCGAACCACGCCTAGACAGAAACCGCTTGAAAGCAGACATGAAGGCTTCTGTTGATAAGTCTGCGGCCAATTCTAGATGAATTGCTTTTGTACACAGACACACAAATAGGCAAATGTATGCCTTTTGTGCCACTACACCGCGTCGTTTACCCAAGGTAATCTTGACGAAACCTGTATAATCTGTACCGGTGTGTACAAAGGGTTTAGATTCATTGACACGAGCTCTAGGGAGTTCACCCATTAAAGCACTAGCGGCTTCAGGTTTAAACTTGAAACAGTGATTACATTTTCGCACACGTTGCCTTACAACATTGCGACCACCTAATATCCAATATTTTCGGCGCAACACACTGAGTAGCAAGTGTGGGCCAGTATGTAGGTTCATTTTATGGTGATAGTCAATAAGTAGAGTAGTTACATGGTGCTTACTCGGAAGCAATACAGGGTGTTTTTGTTCATAGCCTAGAGAAGAGTTAGATAACCTACCCCCCACCAAGATCAAATCATTCTGAAGAAAAGGGTTTAACTTTTGAATTGAAGGAGAGCACAATTCATTAGACTTGAGGCTGTCAATCTCTTTACTGAAACATTCTTGTTGAACAGCTTTCAGTAATCTAGTCTCGGCCTCTTGAAGCTCACTAGTTGAAATACCTTTTTTACTTATCCTTCTAGGCAAAAGTTTTAAGAATTTGAGAACATATACGATAGCACGCAGCAACCCCAACCAAGAGGAGTGTCGCTGGCCTAGTTCAAGTAATACACTAGGCTTAGATTGCCCAGTTGTTATAAATGCACTCTTCTTCTCTTCCATATTAACGTCCGCACTGATACTAGACGTATCTAAATCAAGCGGCCACTCCGCCACTGGATGTCTTAACCACTCTGGACCTGTTGTCCAAATAGGATAAGCCACAAGTTGGTTAGGTAACATACCTCTACTTACACAATCGCTGATGTTTTCTACGCCAGCAATATGATGAAATGAATCGGAACCTACATTTTCTTGAATCTTAGCAACACGATTTGACACAAACTGATTCCAACGGTATGGTGGGGATCGAACCCAGTCCAATACAACCTTGGAGTCAGAAAGACAGAATATTTTACTTATCCTGACACGAACACTATAAGTGTCAACAATCACTTTCATTAGTTTTGAAAGTAGTAGCGCGGCTAGTAGTTCGAGACGCGCTATAGTAAGAGATTTGAGAGGACTAACTTTGCTTTTAGAAGCAACTAAACTAGTTAACACTTCACCCCGTGGTGATTTGACTACACTGTAGATAGCACAGGCGTACGCCTTTTCACTGGCGTCACCAAAGCCCACTAAAATAATTTCGCTGTCTAGATTTATATGAATATGTCTAGGAAAAGACATTTTCGATAGGAGAGATAGCTCCTGTTGAAATTGACACCAAACTTCTTGAAGTTCTTCTGAAGCTTTCTGATCCCACCCTAGTCCTAGTTTCCACAGGTGTTTAATTAACAACTTAGCGTGCAAGGTCACGGGGGCCAAGAGGCCCAAAACATCAAATATGCCTGCAGTTAACTTGAGTACATTTCGTTTAGTACACTCAGTGGGTTTCACATTAACATCAAAGGAGAACGCGTCCTCCACTGGGTGCCATGAAAGACCCAATACTTTAAAGGCAGAATCGTCCCACTTCAAACATGTCTCTAATTTTTCACTGTTAGCTATTTTACTCAGCAATAGTCTAGAATTGGATGCCCATTTTGATAACTGAAATCCACCTGACTTGAACATCGCCACTAGTTGTGACTGAAGTTCACATGCTTCACTTTCACTTGAGACAGAAGAGCAAATATCATCCATGAAGCTATCTTCTAGTACCCTGGCACTAGCCAAAGGATACTTTTCACATTCACTATTTGCTAGCTCTTTAACACATCTTAAGGCCAAGTAAGGGCTGCAAGACATACCAAAGGTCACAGTATTGAGTGTATATGTTTTTAGTTCCTCTTGAGGAGAAAACCGAAATAATATTTTTTGATACTTCCGTTGGTTTTCAGACACCAAAATTTGTAAATACATCTTTTTAATATCAGTGGTTATGACATAGGGAAATAACCTAAAAGATAACAATATGTTAAATAAATCATTATAAAGTTTGGGCCCTGTGTAAAGAATGTCATTAACTGATTTTCCACTTGTGGTGGGACAACTAGCATCAAACACAGGTCGAACTTTAAATGAGGCATGATCTTGTCTTACTACAACATGTTGAGGTATGTAATACCCATCACTAGTATTATCACTGTTGACCAGAGACATATACCCACTAGACAAGAATTCTGACATAACATCACAATATTGATCATGTAATGATGCATTTTCTGAGCACAATAATTTTTTCTCTAAGTTGAGAAATCTCTTATGAGCAATGTGATATGATTCACCTAGACACAATTCAGGAGGTTCCTTAAATGGCAAGGACACCTCAAATTTACCATTATTTTTTCTAGAAAAAGTATCTAAAAAAATCTTTTCACACTCTACATCTTCAGGTTTACACACTGTAGACATAGGAACATCTTCTATTTCCATGAACTTTTTCACAGATTGTTCTAAGCTACACTCCTGTTGACTATTGATTAGACCACAGAAGAAACTATTTTCCACTAGATTTTCATTAGCCTTCCCACCCATGACAGTATATCCAAGCAGTGTGTTAACTGCTACTGGGCAGTTTTTACAACCAACGATTTTTCCTGATTCTAACAATATGGAAAACATATAAGCACCTAGAATACCATCGACTGGTTTAGGCACATTGAACTCATTGTCTGAGAGCAACACATTTTTTAAATGAGCAAGACACTCAAGGTTCATAGGCTGAACCGGAAGGTTGTCAGAAATCTTATTTACAACTAGAGCTTTGACTGAAAATTTGACATTTTCATCAAATCTTGATGTAAAATTAAAATTGACTTTGCCTTTGACAGGGCTTGATGCACCACAGATACCTTGACAGATGTAGGCACCTTAGTTACAGTGAGACCTAATTTTCTGACTGCATGTTCAGTCACAAAATTACTCTCACTCCCAGAATCTAACAAGAGTCTCAATTCTGAGGAATTTCCTTTAAAGTCACATGATACAACCTTGACGGTTGACAATAGCACACTGGAACAGGAATTGTTTTCCACACCAGGAGAACAGTATGAATGAGTCACACCACTATCATTCATTTGACCAGCAGGGGTTTGTTTACCTGAACCACTGGTAGAAGGTTTAGCAGCTTGACTCATACCTACATTTATGTTCTTCTCAAAATGCAAAAGGGTGTGATGCTTGCCACCACATTTAAAACAAGCACCCTTTGAAGTACATTGTTTGAGACTGTGATAAGAGCTCAAACAT
Source organism: Bactericera cockerelli (assembly GCA_024516035.1). Lineage (NCBI taxonomy): Eukaryota > Metazoa > Arthropoda > Insecta > Hemiptera > Triozidae > Bactericera > Bactericera cockerelli. The sequence continues at coordinate 19,841 of JAMCCL010000146.1, forward strand.
GAAAAACACAATCTTTTTAGACCAACAAATTCATGTCTATTTGTTACAGACATTTTTTGAAATTTCTCACACTTGTAGAGAGGTGTTTATCGGAGGATTGCACAAATGACACCCAACAAGGATTTTTCATTAGACATGAAAGTATGGTGGAATGGTAATGGTAATGGTGCTCAAGGTACTTTTATTACGGAAAGATCCAGTATAAACATTTAACAAAAATTTAACAAAAGTTAAAGAATAAAAAATAAAATACATGTACATTCCTACAATATTCGGACTAAATACGTCCGCAAAGTAAATGTAGTTAACAGAGGGGGAAAAGAAAAGAAATTACAAATAATTTACAAAGCAAAACTAGATAAATACCTACATTAGAAATTCAAAATGGCGTGGATAAATATGACAAGTAATAATTTAGAAAAATAAGTATATATAACGAATAACGAAAGAATGAGTTGTAGCCCTAGCATTGTTGCTACGTGGCTGAGATTTAGCCTCTTTTTCCATAGGTTGGATACGAGCAAATATTTTGCCCTGCTCTTTAAGGAAAGACATAAGTGTCTTAGCAGTAGGAACCTCATTTTCCTTTAGTAACATTTCAAAAATACGTCTAGCCTCTGGATCAATCTTAGAGATACCAAGGTGGCATAAGATGACCTCTCCTAAATTATTTAAGTCAAGTGCATTCAAACATTCAACAGAAGAACAATATTTGTCTACAAAATCATTGAACTGAACTGAGCTATCACATTTCACAGGTTTAGCATTGATAATCTGGTCCAAGTGGAACGCTGAAACTACCCTTTGATCAAGATATTTACTGACAAGACTATCCCAAATGTGATTATAGTTAGCCCCAATGGGAGGGTAACCACTAACTGCACTAAGTGCCTTGTGACTTAGCTTAGAAACTAAATATTGAACTCTTTGATCATTTGTCAGATTGACATTATCATGAATCATGGATTTAAATGCGTGGTAGAACACAGGAAAGGTTTGTACATCACCATTGAAAGAGCCTAAGTCTAATGGAGCTAATTTAATTGCAGCCTTGACGACTGTCTTTTCTGAAGCTTCAATGCTAGTTAGCTTACCCTGGACATATTTGATTGTGTTGACATGTGCCAATGCAGTAGATACTTCAGAATAATCAGGTACAAAACTAGTATCCTCCTCAAGTTGGAGTTTATTCACTTGGTCAATCACAGTACAAAAGTCCTGGTATACTTTATCCGTACTTTGGGTACCTATTAAAAATTCTGATCTTAAACTTTTGTCTTGTTGATTTTTATAAAAATTATTTCCACTAGTGGCAACCTTTTTTAATGTGGCAAGAAGATGGTCTTTTTTGGCCTGAAGTACAGTTAAATCTGCCATTTTTTCACTGAATTATTCACACAATATAGAAGTTTAACAGAAACACAATTTGAGAGTCACTAAAGTTAAGTTATAAGGTAATTTTAAAACTTGAATGTACTTCATTCACAAGATTTGCCATTTATGAGGATGAAAAATAGCTAACACCTACAAGAGAATTAGATAAATATGCATGTAAAATAATCTACAACAACTTATTAATTTTTTAATCACAATACAGAGTAAATAAAATTAAATTATTCAATTTTTAAAATGAACTGAAAATTTCAAAATAACTGATAAGACATTTGAAAGCAACAACAAGGCGTCGTGCCTAGCGACTCTAGCGAGTGCTCAGAGCCTCAGACTTTACTTGCAAGCATGGTACACACGATAACATGTTCATACCTATGAAAAATGTGTTCACACACACTATTCAAGCACACGGTCGCCAAGTCAAAGTAGACTAGGCACAATAGGTACACGGTAAAATGATTTGGATGAATTTAAATTTAATTAACACAATATACCTATGCATTTTAAACTTGAACTAAATTTGAGGAATATTACACGGATAAACTAATGGACTCCTAGCTTAAGGCTAGATCATCCGGATCCGCTAGGACCACTACATATGATGGGTTGTTTTGAGCTTTTGTTAAGCTGCCAACCCTGTAGCACGGGAAAATTAAAATTAGAGAGTGGACTGTATCACTTAGGTTTGGAGGGTTTGAATCCCGTCAATGTAAAGTTCAAAGTTTTAGATAATTATGGAATAAGAAACGAACTGACACCAGAAATAATAAATGGTTGAGTCTTACCTGGTGACTTCGCTGATTTAATTTATTACTTTTGAAAACCCCATACTTACTCCCCACTTGTAGTAAAGGAAAAAGGAATGAGATTCTACAAGTTCCCTATCAGAGTTAAACCCCTTGTGCCATTTAATAATTAATTTTGGAGGAAAATATGAAACCACACTTGCAAAGGACTGGTTTTAGATAGTTCTAGGCGAACTTAATAGCTTGACGCTATTTCACAAAAAATCGTACTAGACGTACAGCAAATTAAGAAAACTAGTTGTTCCTTTTAAGATGGCTAAAAACACAGTGACGCGGTGAGCATAGATTGCATTTCACCGAATCAAAAAGGAGACAAGAAAATCGACAAATTTAACAAGTTAGGTACTTGCTTTTGCCCTTTCACAGTATGTGGCCTCAACAGGTATAGCGGGGAAATAGAGAAAAAAAGGAGAAAATGGGTATAGCGGAGAAATAGTGAAATAGAGGAGAAAATGGGTATAGCGGGGAAATAGAGAAAAAAAGGAGAAAATGGGTATAGCGGGGAAATAGAGAAAAAAAGGAGAAAATGGGTATAGCGGAGAGAAAATAGTGAAATAAAGGAGAAAATGGGTATAGCGGAGAAATAGTGAAATTAAGGAGAAAATGGTTATAGCGGAGAAATAGTGAAATAAAGGAGAAAATGGGTATAGCGGAGAAATAGTGAAATTAAGGAGAAAATGGGTATAGCGGAGAAATAGTGAAAAAAGGAGAAGGATAGGGTATAGCGGAGAAATAGTGAAAAAAAGGAGAAAATGGGTATAGCGGGGAAATAGAAGAAAAAAAGAGAAAATGGGTATAGCAGAGAAATAGTGAAATAAAGGAGAAAATGGGTATAGCGGAGAAATAGTAAAATAAAGGAGAAAATGGGTATAGCGGGGAAATGAGAAAAAAAGGAGAAAATGGGTATAGCGGAGAAATAGTGAAATAAAGGAGAAAATGGGTATAGCGGAGAAATAGTGAAATTAAGGAGAAACTGGGTATAGCGGGGAAATAGAGAAAAAAAGGAGAAAATGGGTAAGCGGAGAAATAGTGAAATAAAAGAGAAAATAGGTATAGCGGGGAAATAGAGAAAAACAGGAGAAAATGGGTATAGCGGAGAAATAGTGAAATTAAGGAGAAAATGGGTATAGCGGAGAAATAGTGAAAAAAAGAAGAAAATGGGTATAGCGGAGAAATAGTGAAAAAAAGGAGAAAATGGCTATAGCGGAGAAATAGTGAAATAAAGGAGAAAATGGGTCTAGCGGAGAAATAGTGAAATAAAGGAGAAAATAGGGAAAGCGGGGAAATAGAGAAAAAAAGGAGAAAATGGGTATAGTGGAGAAATAGTGAAATTAAGGAGAAAATGGGTATAGCGGAGAAATAGTGAAAAAAAGGAGAAAATGGGTATAGCGGAGAAATAGTGAAATAAAGGAGAAAATGGGTATAGCGGATTAATAGTGAAAAAAGGAGAAAATGGGTATAGCGGAGAAATAGTGAAATAAAGGAGAAAATGGGTATAGCGGGGAAATAGATAAAAAAAGGAGAAAATAAGTATAGCGGAGAAATAGTGAAATAAAGGAGAAAATGGGTATAGCGGGGAAATAGATAAAAAAAGGAGAAAATAAGTATAGCGGAGAAATAGTGAAATAAAGGAGAAAATGGGTATAGCGGGGAAATAGAGAAAAAAGGAGAAAAATGGGTATAGCGGAGAAATAGTGAAATAGAGGAGAAAATGGGTATAGCGGGGAAATAGAGAAAAAAAGGAGAAAATGGGTATAGCGGGGAAATAGAGAAAAAAAGGAGAAAATGGGTATAGCGGAGAAATAGTGAAAAAAAGGAGAAAATGGGTATAGCGGGGAAATAGAGAAAAAAAGGAAAAAATGGGTATAGCGGAGAAATAGTGAAATAAAGGATAAAATGGGTATAGCGGAAAAATAATGAAAAAAAGGAGAAAATGGGTATAGCGGAGAAATAGTGAAATAAAGGAGAAAATGGATATAGCGGAGAAAAAAGTGAAATTAAGGAGACAATGGTTATAGCGGAGAAATAGTGAAAAAAAGGAGAAAATGGGTATAGCGGAGAAATAGTGAAATAAAGGAGAAAATGGTTATAGCGGAGAAATAGTGAAAAAAAGGAGAAAATGGGTATAGCGGAGAAATAGTGAAATAAAGGAGAAAATGGGTATAGCGGGAGAAATAGTGAAAAAAAGGAGAAAATGGGTATAGCGGAGAAATAGTGAAATAAAGGAGAAAATGGGTATAGCGGGGCAATAGAGAAAAAAAGGAGAAAATGGGTAAAGCGGAGAAATAGTGAAATTAAGGAGAAAATGGGTATAGCGGAGAAATAGTGAAAAAAAGGAGAAAATGGGTATAGCGGGGAAATAGAAAAAAAAACGGAGAAAAATGGGTTTAGCGGAGAAATAGTGAAATTAAGGAGAAAATGGGTATAGCGGAGAAATAGTGAAATAAAGGAGAAAATGGGTATAGCGGAGAATGAGTTAAAAGGGGGGAAAATGGGTATAGCGGGGAAATAGAGAAACAAAGGACAAAATGGGTATAGCGGAGAAATAGTGAAATAATGGAGAAAATGGGTATAGCGGGGAAATAGAGAAAAAAAGGAGAAAATGGGTATAGCGGGGCAATAGTGAAATTAAGGAGAAAATAGGTATAGCGGAGAAATAGTGAAATAAAGGAGAAAATGGGTACAGCGGGGAAATAGATAAAAAAAGGAGAAAATGGGTATAGCGGAGAAATAGTGAAATAAAGGAGAAAATAGGTATAGCGGGGAAATAGAGAAAAAAAGGAGAAAATGGGTATAGCGGAGAAATAGTGAAATAGAGGAGAAAATGGGTATAGCGGGGAAATAGAGAAAAAAAGGAGAAAATGGGTATAGCGGGGAAATAGAGAAAAAAAAGGAGAAAATGGGTATAGCGGAGAAATAGTGAAATAAAGGAGAAAATGGGTATAGCGGAGAAATAGTGAAATTAAGGAGAAAATGGTTATAGCGGAGAAATAGTGAAATAAAGGAGAAAATGGGTATAGCGGAGAAATAGGGTCAATGTTTCCTTTTTGATTGCTAAATTGAGATCCTATGGTATCGGCGAGTCATTTCTCACTTGGCTCTCTGACTATCTCAGTGAGAGATCACAACTTGTGCGAGTGGGTAATTGTGTCTCTTCTCCCATCAATGTTCTCTCCGGAGTAGGTCAGGGCAGTCATAGTGGGCCTCTACTCTTCAGTCTTTTTTTCAATGACTTACCTCAATTTTATTCGAAACTCATCCATATTGATGTTTGCGGATGACGTAAAAATTTACAAATGTATTTCTTCGGTACAGGACTGCGTACTTTTACAAAGTGATCTTGATGTATTTTCGGAATGGTTAGGTACAAATGGGTTGGAGCTATCGGTTCATAAGTGTGCTATTATGGAGTTCTGTCGCTCGAAAAGCCCGCCTTCATTTACTTATCAAATGAATAACATTCCTCTTCCATATGTAAGTCACATTAAGGACTTGGGCATTTATCTTGACAGGACTCTTTCTTTTTCATTCCATGTTGATAAAACTTCTTTGAGCTGCCATCGTGTCCTTTGCTATGTCTTCAGAAATTCTAAAGGACTCTCTTCTGATGCTTTTTGCACACTCTTCAAGGCCCTTGTTCGCTCTCTATTAGAGTATGCTTGTATAGTCTGGTCCCCGCACTACGACATCCAATCTTATACACTTGAAAGAGTACAGAAGAAGTTCTTGAGGTTCTATAGTTTTCGTTTTGGACGTGAGATCTCAATAGACAGTCTTTCTGTAAGACGTGAAATCACGACCTTCGATTTTTTGACAAACTGGTCAAGGGAGAAGTTGATTGTACAAAACTTCTTCAACTTGTAAACTTTGATTGTAGTCGCCGTGTTAGACATACAAAAACTTATTTTATTGAAAAATGTGAGACTAACTATTTGTTTTATGCCCCCATCAACCGAATGATGCGTGCGGCAAACAATATGTGATACTAGTATTACTGTGTACCTGTTACCAATGTTATTATTTATTTATTTTTTCTAGTCACTAAATGTTTTATATGTTTTAATTAATCTATGTTTTTTTTCATTGTAGTAACATGTATTTATGTTTGATTTTATACTGGGCTTGACCCGTAAATATACAATTACAATTACAATACAATTACAATTACAATTACAATAGTGAAATTAATAGAAAATGGGTTATAGCGGAGAAATAGTGAAAAAAAGGAGAAAATGGGTATAGCGGAGAAATAGTGAAAAAAGGGAGAAAATGGGTATAGCGGGGAAATAGAGAAAAAAAGGAGAAAATGGGTATAGCGGAGAAATAGTGAAATAAAGGAGAAAATGGGTATAGCGGAGAAATAGTGAAATTAAGGAGAAAATGGTTATAGCGGAGAAATAGTGAAATAAAGGAGAAAATGGGTATAGCGGAAAATAGTGAAAAAAAGGAGAAAATGGGTATAGCGGAGAAATAGTGAAATAAAGGAGAAAATGGGTATAGCGGAGAAATAGTGAAAAAAAAGAGAAAATGGGTATAGCGGAGAAATAGTGAAATAAAGGAGAAAATGGGTATAGCGGGGAAATAGTGAAAAAAAGGAGAAAATGGGTATAGCGGAGAAATAGTGAAAAAAAGGAGAAAATGGGTATAGCGGGGAAAATAGAAAAAAAAAAAAAAATAGAGAAATAGTGAAAAAAAGGAGAAAATGGGTATAGCAGAGAAATAGAGAAAAAAAGGAGAAAATGGGTATAGTGGAGAAATAGTGAAATTAAGGAGAAAATGGGTATAGCGGAGAAATAGTGAAAAAAAGGAGAAAATGGGTATAGCGGAGAAATAGTGAAATAAAGGAGAAAATGGGTATAGCGGAGAAATAGTGAAAAAAAGGAGAAAATGGGTATAGCGGAGAAATAGTGAAATAAAGGAGAAAATGGGTATAGCGGGGAAATAGATAAAAAAAGGAGAAAATAAGTATAGCGGAGAAATGGTGAAATAAAGGAGAAAATGGGTATAGCGGGGAAATAGAGAAAAAAAGGAGAAAATGGGTATAGCGGAGAAATATTGAAATAGAGGAGAAAAATGGGTATAGCGGGGAAATAGAGAAAAAAAGGAGAAAATGGGTTAAGCGGGAAATAGTGAAAAAAGGAGAAAATGGGTATAGCAGAGAAATAGATGAAAAAAAGGAGAAAATGGGTTTAGCGGAGAAATAGTGAAATAAAGGAGAAAAATGGGTATAGCGAGAAATAGTGAAAAAAAGGAGAAAATTGGGTATAGCGGGGAAATAGAGAAAAAAAGGAGAAAATGGGTATAGCGGGAAATAGTGAAAAAAAGGGAAAATGGGTATAGCGGAGAAATAGTGAAAAAAAGGAGAAAATGGGTATAGCGGAGAAATAGTGAAAAAAAGGAGAAAATGGGTATAGCGGAGAAATAGTGAAAAAAGGAGAAATGGGTATAGCGGGGAAATAGTGAAAAAAAGGAAAAATGGGTATAGCGGAGAAATAGTGAAAAAAAGGAGAAAATGGGTATAGCGGGGAAATAGTGAAAAAAAAGGAGAAAAATGGGTATAGCGGAGAAATAGTGAAAAAAAGGAGAAAATGGGTATAGGGAGAAATAGAAAAAGAAAAAAAAAAATTAGGGAGAAATAGTGAAAAAAAGGAGAAAATGGGTATAGCAGAGAAATAGGAAAAAAAGGAGAAAATGGGTATAGTCGGAGAAATAGTGAAATAAAGGAGAAAATGGGTATAGCGGAGAAATAGTGAAAAAAAGGAGAAAATGGGTTATAGCGGAGAAATAGTGAAATAAAGGAGAAAATGGGTATAGCGCGGGAAATAGATGAAAAAAAGGAGAAAATGGTATAGCGGAGAAATAGTGAAATAAAGGAGAAAATGGGTATAGCGGGGAAATAGATAAAAAAAGGAGAAAATGGTATAGCGGAGAAATAGTGAAATAAAGGAGAAAATGGGTATAGCGGGGAAATAGAGAAAAAAAGGAGAAAATGGGTATAGCGGGGAATAGGAAAAAAAGAGAAAATGTTAGCGGAAATAGGAAATAAAGGAGAAAATGGGTATAGCGGGAAAGGAAAAAGGAAAAGGGTAAGCGGAGAAATAGAGAAAAGAAAGAGAAAATGGGTTTAGCGGGGAAATAGAGAAAAAAAGGAGAAAATGGGTATAGCAGGAGAAATAGTGAAATATAAGGAGAAAATGGGTATAGCGGAGAAATAGTGAAAAAAAGGAGAAAATGGGTATAGCGGAGAAATAGTGAAATAAAGGAGAAAATGGGTATAGCGGAGAAATAGGAAAAAAAAGGAGAGATAGTGGAGAAATAGTAAAATTAAGGAGAAAATGGGTATAACGGAGAAATAGTGAAAAAAAAGGAGGAAAATGGGTATAGCGGAGAAATAGTGAAATAAAGGGAGAAAATGGGTATTAGCGGGGAAATAGATAAAAAAAGGAGAAAATAATGTATAGCGGAGAAATAGTGAAATAAAGGAGAAAATGGGTATAGCGGGGAAATAGAGAAAAAAAGGGAAAATGGGTATAGCGGAGAAATAGTGAAATAGAGGAGAAAATGGGTTATAGCGGGGAAATAGAGAAAAAAAAGGAGAAAATGGGTATAGCGGGGAAATTAGAGAAAAAAAGGAGAAAATGGGTATAGCGGAGAAATAGTGAAAAAAAGGAGAAAATGGGTATAGGGGGAAATAGAGAAAAAAAGGAAAAAATGGGTTATAGCGGAGAAATAGTGAAATAAAGGATAAAATGGGTATAGCGGAAAAATAGTGAAAAAAAGGAGAAAATGGGTATAGCGGAGAAATAGTGAAATAAAGGAGAAAATGGATATAGCGGAGAAATAGTGAAATTAAGGAGAAAATGGTTATAGCGGAGAAATAGTGAAAAAAAGGGAAAAATGGGTATAGCGGAGAAATAGTGAAATAAAGGAAAATGGTATAGCGGAGAAATAGTGAAAAAAAGGAGAAAATGGTATAGCGGAGAAATAGTGAAAAAAGGGAGAAAATGGGTATAGTGGGGAAATAGATAAAAAAAAGAGAAAATGGGTATAGCGGAGAAATAGTGAAATAAAGGAGAAAATGGGTATAGGGGGAAATAGAAAAATAAAAGGAGAAAAGGGTATAGCGGGAAATAGTGAAATAAAGGAGAAAATGGGTATAGCGGAGAAATAGTGAAATAAAGGAGAAAATGGGTTTTAGCGGAGAAATAGTGAAATAAAGGGAAAATGGGTATAGCGGGAGAAATAGAGAAAAAAAGGAGAAAATGGGTATAGCGGAGAAATAGTGAAATAAAGGAGAAAATGGGTATAGCGGGGAAATAGATAAAAAAAGGAGAAAATGGGTATAGCGGTGAAATAGTGAAATAAAGGAGAAAATGGGTATAGCGGAGAAATAGTGAAATAAAGGAGAAAATGGTATAGTGGGGAAATAGAGAAAAAAAGGAGAAAATGGGTATAGCGGAGAAATAGTGAAATTAAAGAGAAAATGGGTATAGCGGAGAAATAGTGAAAAAAAGGAGAAAATTTGTATAGCGGAGAAATAGTGAAATTAAGGAGAAAATGGGTATAGCGGAGAAATAGTGAAAAAAGGAGAAAATGGGTATAGCGGAGAAATAGTGAAAAAAAGGAGAAAATGGGTATAGCGGAGAAATAGTGAAATAAAGGAGAAAATGGGTATAGCGGGGAAATAGAGAAAAAAAGGAGAAAATGGGTATAGCGGAGAAATAGTGAAATAAAGGAGAAAATGGGTAGAGCGGAGAAATAGTGAAATAAAGGAGAAAATGGGTATAGCGGGGAAATAGAGAAAAAAGGAGAAAATGGGTATAGCGGAGAAATAGTGAAATTAAGGAGAAAATGGGTATAGCGGAGAAATAGTGAAATTAAGGAGAAAATGGGTATAGCGGAGAAATAGTGAAATAAAGGAGAAAATGGGTATAGCGGAGAAATAGTGAAAAAAAGGAGAAAATGGGTATAGCGGAGAAATAGTGAAATAAAGGAGAAAATGGATATAGCGGGGAAATAGAGAAAAAAAGGAGAAAATGGGTATAGCGGAGAAATAGTGAAATTAAGGAGAAAATGGGTATAGCGGAGAAATAGTGAAAAAAAGGAGAAAATGGGTATAGCGGAGAAATAGTGAAATAAAGGAGAAAATGGGTATGGCGGAGAAATAGTGAAATAAAGGAGAAAATGGGTGTAGCGGAGAAATAGTGAAATAAAGGAGAAAATGGGTATTTGCTGAGAAATAGTGAAATAAAGGAGAAAATGGGTATAGCGGGGAAATAGATAAAAAAAAGGAGGAAAATGGGTATAGCGGAGAAATGTGAAATAAAGGAGAAAATGGGTATAGGGGGGAAATAGAGAAAAAAGGAGAAAATGGGTTATAGCGGAGAAATAGTGAAATAAAGGAGAAAATGGGTATGGCGGAGAAATAGTGAAATAAAGGAGAAAATGGGTGTAGCGGAGAAATAGTGAAATAAAGGAGAAAATGGGTATAGCTGAGAAATAGTGAAATAAAGGAGAAAATGGGTATAGTGGGGAAATAGATAAAAAAAAAGGAGAAAATGGGTATAGCGGAGAAATAGTGAAATAAAGGAGAAAATGGGTATAGCGGGGAAATAGAGAAAAAAAGGAGAAAATGGGTATAGCGGAGAAATTGTGAAATAAAGGAGAAAATGGGTATAGGGGGGAAATAGAGAAAAAAAGGAGAAAATGGGTATAGCGGAGAAATAGTGAAATAAAGGAGAAAATGGGTATGGCGGAGAAATAGTGAAATAAAGGAGAAAATGGGTGTAGCGGAGAAATAGTGAAATAAAGGAGAAAATGGGTATAGCTGAGAAATAGTGAAATAAAGGAGAAAATGGGTATAGCGGGGAAATAGATAAAAAAAAAGGAGAAAATGGGTATAGCGGAGAAATAGTGAAATAAAGGAGAAAATGGGTATAGCGGGGAAATAGAGAAAAAAGGAGAAAATGGTATAGCGGAGAAATAGTGAAATTAAGGAGAAAATGTGTATAGCGGAGAAATAGTGAAATTAAGGAGAAAATGGGTATAGCGGAGAAATAGTGAAATTAAGGAGAAAATGGGTATAGCGGAGAAATAGTGAAATAAAGGAGAAAATGGGTATAGCGGAGAATTAGTGAAAAAAAGGAGAAAATGGGTATAGCGGAGAAATAGTGAAATAAAGGAGAAAATGGATATAGCGGGAAATAGGAAAAAAAGGAGAAAATGGGTATAGCGGAGAAATAGTGAAATTAAGGAGAAAATGGTATAGCGGAGAAATAGTGAAAAAAGGAGAAAATGGGTATAGCGGAGAAATAGTGAAAAAAGGAGAAAATGGGTATAGCGGAGAAATAGTGAAATAAAGGAGAAAATGGTATAGCGGGGAAATAGAGAAAAAAAGGAGAAAATGGGTATAGGGAGAAATAGTGAAATAAGGAGAAAATGGGTATAGCGGGAAATAGTGAAAAAAAGGAGAAAATGGGTATAGCGGAGAAATAGTGAAAAAAGGAGAAAATGGGTATAGCGGGGAAATAGAGAAAAAAAGGAAAAAATGGGTATAGCGGAGAAATAGTGAAATAAAGGATAAAATGGGTATAGCGGAAAAATAGTGAAAAAAAGGAGAAAATGGGTTATAGCGGAGAAATAGTGAAATAAAGGAGAAAATGGATATAGCGGGGAAATAGAGAAATAAAGGAGAAAATGGGTATAGCGGAGAAATAGTGAAAAAGGAGAAAATGGGTAGCGGAGAAATAGTGAAAAAAAGGAGAAATGGGTATAGCGGAGAAATAGTGAAATAAAGGAGAAAATGGGTATAGCGGGGAAATAGAGAAAAAAAGGAGAAAATGGGTATAGCGGAGAAATAGTGAAATAAAGGAGAAAATGGGTATAGCGGAGAAATAGTGAAAAAGGAGAAAATGGGTATAGCGGAAAATAGTGGGGGGGGGGGGGGGGGGGGGGGGGGGGGGGGGGGGGGGGGGGGGGGGGGGGGGGGGGGGGGGAAATAGAGAAAAAAAAGAGAAAATGGGTATAGCGGAGAAAATAGTGAAAATAAAGGAGAAAATGGGTATAGCGGAGAAATAGTGAAATAAAGGAGAAAATGGGTATTAGCGGGAGAAATAGTGAAATAAAGGAGAAAATGGGTGTAGCGGAGAAATAGTGAAATAAAGGAGAAAATGGGTATAGCGGAGAAATAGTGAAATAAAGGAGAAAAATGGGTATGCGGGAAATAGATAAAAAAAAGGAGAAAATGGGTATAGCGGAGAAATAGTGAAATAAAGGAGAAAATGGGTATAGCGGGGAAAATAGAGAAAAAAAGGAAAAATGGGTATAGCGGGGAAATAGTAGAAAAAAAGGAGAAAATGGGTATAGCGGAGAAATAGTGAAATAAAGGAAAAATGGGTATAGCGGGGAAATAGAGAAAAAAAGAGAAAATGGGTATAGCGGGAAATAGGAAATAGGAGAAAAGTTAGAGAAATAGTTAGGTTAGGTGTTAGGTTAGGTTAGATTAGGTTAGGTTAGGTTAGGTTAGGTTAGGTTAGGTTAGGTTAGGTTAGGTTAGGTTAGGTTAGGTTAGGTTAGGTTAGGTTAGGTTAGGTTAGGTTAGGTTAGGTTAGGTTAGGTTAGGTTAGGTTAGGTTAGGTTAGGTTAGGTTAGGTTAGGTTAGGTTAGGTTAGGTTAGGTTAGGTTAGGTTAGGTTAGGTTAGGTTAGGTTAGGTTAGGTTAGGTTAGGTTAGGTTAGGTTAGGTTAGGTTAGGTTAGGTGTTTGGTTAGGTTAGGTTAGGTTAGGTTAGGTTAGGTTAGGTTAGTTAGGTTAGGTTAGGTTAGGTTAGGTTAGGTTAGGTTAGGTTAGGTTAGGTTAGGTTAGGTTAGGTTAGGTTAGGTTAGGTTAGGTGTTAGGTTAGGTTAGGTTAGGTTAGGTTAGGTTAGGTGTAGGTTAGGTTAGGTTAGGTTAGGTTAGGTTAGGTTAGGTTAGGTTAGGTTAGGTTAGGTTAGGTTAGGTTAGGTTAGGTTAGGTTAGGTTAGGTTAGGTTAGGTTAGGTTAGGTTAGGTTAGGTTAGGTTAGGTTAGGTTAGGTTAGGTTAGGTTAGGTTAGGTTAGGTTAGGTTAGGTTAGGTTAGGTTAGGTTAGGTTTGTTAGGTTAGGTTAGGTTAGGTTAGGTAGTTAGGTTAGGTTAAGGGGTTAGGTTAGGTTAGGTGTTAGGTTAGGTTAGGTTAGGTTAGGTTAGGTTAGGTTAGGTTAGGTTAGGTTAGGTAGGTTAGGTGTTAGGTTAGGTATCTTTGCGCCTTCAGGGAGCATGAGGTATGCAACCCGGAGTGTTTGGGTCCGCTTTTCCGGATGGCTCGAGCCAAGACGAACATTTTCGGTTCTCGGAAAATTTCTGTATCTCTCACAGGAAGGCCGCAACCGCCTGGCGACGCTTTAGGGCGGAACATTGCGCCTTCATATAGCACGAGGTATGCAACCCGGAGTGTTCGGGTCCGCTTTTCCGGATGGCTCGAGCCAAGACGAACATTTTCGGTTCTCGGTAAATTTCTGTATCTCTCACAGGAAGGCCGTAACCGCCTGGCGACGCTTTAGGGCGGAACTTTGCCGCTTCATGGAGCACGAGGTGTGCAACCCGGAGTGTTCGGGTCCGCTTTCCCGGATGGCTCGAGCCAAGACGAACATTTTCGGTTCTCTAAAAATTTCTGTATCTCTCACAGGAAGGCAGCAACTGCCTGGCGCCGCTTTCGCCGGAACAGCCGCCGAACGGAGCAAGATAGACAAAATTCGATGGGCGGAAACGATATAAACTGAGCGCGGACTTTGGGGGTATTCATGCTCAGATTTGCTCTAGCTGCCACCGTTTCGGCTGTAGAAGCATTTTTGTAAATCGACCGAAAAAATCTAGTCTCTAACCGGGAACACCCGCCTGAATCGCATAAACCCACCGGGCAGAGGCAGGGTTCAAGCGGACCGGGCGAACAGCGGCGCGGCCCGCCCGCCGAGATAATTCCCAGTCATAGGCTAGAGCAGAATCTAGGCGGGCACACGCGACCGCTTCGCACAAATCTACCGGCGAGAGTCTAAGTCTAAGTTCATGCGAAGCGATGTTCCCCCGCCCGGTCGCCTTTGGACGAAACTTTGCCGCTTCATGGAGCTCGAGGTGTGCAACCCGGAGTGTTCGGGTTGACTTTTTTGGATGCCCCTAGCCGAGACGAACATTTTCGGTTCTCGGAAAAATTCTGTATCTCCTACCGGAAGGCCGCAACTGCCGGCGACGCTTTAGGGCGGACAGTCCGCCTAACGGAGCAAGATGGGTCGGAACCGATAGTTGGAAAAGTTAGTACCGGTCGAACTGCCGGCGGGTTAAGTGTTTAGGGGGGGTCAAAATTTCGTCAGATTTGCTCTATCTCTTACCGTTTCGGCTGTAGAAGCTGTTTTGTCCACCGACCAAAAGAAAAACTCGTCTAACCGGGAAACACGCGTCCGCTCCGCATAAACCCACCGGGCGGGCAGAGGCAAAGTTCAAGCTACGCGGGCGAACAGCTCCATCGCCCGCTAGACAGGAATCCCAGTCACCGGCCAATCTAGAATCCAGGCGGCAAGACCCGTTCGCTTCGCATAAACCCACCAGGCAGAGGCAGAAGGTAAAACCTACGCGGGACTCTCGCGGTGGATTCGCATGAAACCCTAAGCGCAAAATGATTTCATGCGGGAAATTGCGTTTCTCCGGCCAGAATTTATTTTTCAAAAAATTCCTGCTACAGTCTACTTGTGCAAAATTTCTGTATTATAAGGAGACATAGTTCTCCGAAGAAAAAGGAACGAGATCGTGTGTAGAGGCGATCAGGCGGTTGATGACGAGATTCACCGCGAGCGAGTCGAGTGTTCCCGCATGACGAGTTACCCGGGCTCACCGGGAGCGGGAGTACTTGTACTGCGCGTGCTGTAGCGGCCTAGCCGTACGAGCTACAGAAAAATCGTAAGAGGCGATTTTGTTCGTCTTGACGCGAGGCATCCGGAAATGCTTATGGAACGGTATTTTTGGATGTGACTCGTGCTCAATGACGGCGCAAAGTTGATGTGACTCTGTCGAGGCAAATTTGATCATAGCGTTCGCCCGAGAGTGGGGCTCGCTCTAGAGTTGTGGATGGATCTTGCGCGGACCTAGGCCGTGCGAGGTTGATTGACGGCTAGAGCAGAGTTTCTATATTCTCGCGAGAGGGCGCATTGTACGCATGCCGAGATGTCCACGCCCGGACAATTCCCTGGTCCGTGCCGCCAGTAAGCATATGCTTGTCTCAAATCTAAGCCTTGCACCGAGTCCCAGTGCAAGGCGTACGCGTTCACGCGTCGTCGTGAAACCGCATCCAAGGAAGGCAGCAGGCCGCGCGACCGTGCGTGTGAGTAGCTCCGAGCGCGCCGCCATGCAGGGAACCCACATTATACCGCTTACAGACTCTCCTTAGCCCGGTTCGGACGCCTGTGCGCGAAAGAACCATCTTTGGGCTCTGAATGAACGCTGGCCGGTGGTCATATGAGGTGTGTGTGTGTGCGCGTGAGGACGGCTCCGTGCTGCGGTCCGCGCGTCCTCTGAAGGCGGAAATATAAGCTCTTAGTAGCTTCGGTGGGTGGTGGTGTATGGAAATTAAATTTATTTTAGCTATATGCTTATCTCAAATCTAAGCCTCAGTGCGAGGCGAACGCAAGTGAAACCGCGAAAGACTCATTAAATCAGTCAGAAGAAAGACTCGGTCCGTTCGCGGGCCGGCCAACATTGACGGTCTAACGCGTCAGTGTTGGCGAAACTTCCAAGGAAGGCAGCAGGCCGCGCGACCGTGCGTGTGTGTTGCTCCGAGCGCGCTGCCATGCAATTCGGCCCCACCGCGCTATGCGCCACTCACAGACTCGCCACCGAGCCCGGTTCCTAGCGTCTAGCCATTTCTGGGCGCAGGTCGAAATGATGATCATTGCGATCAGCTTCGCCAACGTGCCCGGCTATGCGCGAAAGATCCATCTTGGGCTCCGGCTGAACGCTGGCTGGTGGTCGTCATCTTGTGGTGGTGGAAGAAATATGTGTGTGTGTGCGCGTGAGGGCGGCTCCGTGCTGCGGTCCGCGCGTCCTCTGAAGGCGGAATATAAGCTCTTAGTAGCTTCGGTGGGTGGTGGTGTATGGAAATTAAATTTATTTTAGCTATATGCTTGTCTCAAATCTAAGCCTCAGTGCAAGGCGAACGCAAGTGAAACCGCGAAAGACTCATTAAATCAGTCAGAAGAAAGATCGGTCCGTTCGCGGGCCGGCCAACATTGACGGTCTAACGCGTCAGTGTTGGCGACACATCCAGGAAGGCAGCAGGCCGCGCGACCGTGCGTGTGTGTTGGTCCGAGCGCGCCGCCATGCAATGTGGAGCCACTTTATGCACTACCGGTCTCGCCACAGAGCCCGGTCCGCACGCGGTCCTAGCCATTTCTTGGCTAGCGCGAAAGGACCATTATAAGTTTCGGCTAGTGGCGCAAGGCTGGCTAGTGGTCATATTGTGGTGCGAGCATTCTGTGTGCGCGTGAGGGCGGCTGCGTGATGCGGTTCGCGCGTCTGTGCGACGAAATATAACTCATCGAGGAGCTCTTTGCTGCCTCGGTGGGGGTGAAACTTGGCCGTTCTTAGTGAGTGAGTGAACTCTTTCCTGTCAACTAGGCGTCAGAATTAGACTCTGCCGCTTGGGGCTGGGATCCACCGTGTACTGTCGTGCACGGCCCAGTTTCCGGTCGGCGAGCTATCTGCGCACTATAATCTTCTTAGAGGGACAAACGGCGTACAGCCGTACGATATACCATCAGAGACCGCCCTAGTACTCTAACCATAAACGATGTCAGCCGGCGATCCACTAAAGTGCCTCCGATGACTTAGTGGGCAGCTTTTGCTGAAACTATAAGGAATTGACGGAAGGTAGTAGACCCTTCGGCTTAATTTGACGCTTAGGTGTCCTAAGGTTCAACGCCGAGCACGGCGGCGTTAAAGATTTTAACAGTTAATGTTAAAACTGATTTTCACCTTGCTCAAGGTAGTGACGAAATATAACTCTTCCGAGGCCGCCTCGCCTCGGAAGGAGAAGAAATTTTACGAGGTCACGTAGGTGTCCTAAGGTCGAAACCTCATTCGATGAGGTGAACTCTTTTTGGGGGAGGAGAGTTCTGGCTTGATCCATCCAAGGGCGGCAGTACGGCGACATTACGCTACTAGCAAAAGATTTTAACAAATGATTGTTAAAATTCAATTTTTTACCTTTGAACACTTTTTTGCGCTGGATAAGTTGGCGGAGCGATTTCACTGAATATTTCGAAAACGAACGCTAAGCAAGCGTCAGAAATCGACTCCGCCAACCCTATTACACTGTGCTCTTCAAGGCACGTTGAGCGTCTTGAACGAGCCTGAGCTGTATGAATAGTGTTCCATAGCGCGCATGTGAGGTCCGCCCGAGTGCTAGACCCCGCGGCCGAGGGGTCTTTAAAATTGGCCTCGGAGGAATACTTGATGCGTCTGTGGTTTCACTTTCATTTTAATGAGCTCGTCTATCAGTCGGATGATGAATGTCAATACTTTCCTTGCTACACTTGCTTCGGCTTATATCTAATTCGAATTCAGCGGGGTGTGTGTTCTGTTTTTGCAGAGGGTGTTTGCGAACCCAAAGAAATATCCGATCAGTCACAGAAAGATTTTGTTCGTTTCGCGTAGCAATACGTGGCTCGAACTGATCTTAAGTAAGTTTCTTGTGTCGATGTCTTTTTTTTTTTTTTTTTTTTTTTTTTTTTTTTAAGGTGCTTTAACTGCATATGGTCTTTCGCACCGTTTCCGTTTCAAACTAAATTTTTTTGTAGCATTTTATTCGTTTCAGGTATAGTATCAGGGCGTCAATTTCATTAATATCGTCACGTAACGATGGCATAGCGGACAAATCGATACGGGCAGGAGCAAAGATAGAACATTCAAGGAGGTGTGCAACTGTAAGGGCAGCACCACATTGACAAAGAGGAGGGGGTTCTTTTTTGAATAGGTGGCCATGGGTAATAAAGGTATGGCCGATTCTCATTCTGGTTATTACCACTTCTTCGTATCTTTTCGATCTATGGCTTGATTTCCACAATTCAGTAGTAGGTTTGATTTTTTTTAGTTTATTATTAGGGTGGACTTCATCCCATAATTTGTATAGATTATTTTTACAAATAATCTTAATGAGAGGTTTAAGATCTTCTGGTGAACACAAATCAACCGAAGAAGCATGGCTTGAACGGTTTGCAGCAGTGTCAACAATTTCATTTCCGGCAATGCCACAATGGGATGGGCACCACAAGAAATTAACGAATTTGCCCAACTCAAAAAGGTTTTTCCATTGAGTGTAAATTAAAGAAACAATGGGATCGGAAAATAAAATATTGTTCATAGCTGACAGAGCACTTAAAGAGTCGCTAATTATAGCAAATGTGCCAGAAGATGTATTATTGCGTGCAATTTCTTTCAAACAAAGAAATATAGCGAGGAGTTCTGCAGAAAAAATAGAATTAACTTTGTTGAGAGAAAAAGACGAAACAACACCATCTATACTGAAAGCACAGCTTGTTGAATGAAGAGATTTTGAGCCATCTGTAAAACACAATACATGATTAGGATATTTCGAGTTCATTAATTCATTGAAATGAGCACGGTAAACAACAGGGGAAGTATCGGTTTTCTTGTCCTTCGATAAAGAGAAATCGACTTTTGGCATATGTGATGACCAAGGTGGTAAGTTCTGACTGTACGGTATCACTGACGATTGGCTGAGAGTGTCATAAAATGGTTGGATTTGCTTAGCTCGGACAGCTAAAGGTATTGGTTTCTTACCAAATAAGTCGTACTCAATATTATAGTCGTTGAAAATAATTTTGTACATAGGGTTTTGTGTCGATGCTTTAATTTTGGTAACATAGTTTAACAATATTTTTTCACGTCTTATTGAGAGGGGGGGTATACCAGATTCAATGTATAAACTCTGTACAGGGCTAGACCTGATAGCACCTGTTACAATACGAATACCTGCATGGTGAGATGGGTTTAATTTTAAAATTATATTATCCTTAGCGGAGCCGTAAACCGTACTTCCATAGTCAAATATGGGTAGAATATAGCTATTGTAGAACCTATGTAGTGACTTACGGCATAGACCCCACTTTTTATTAGCAACCATTTTTAACATATTTAAAGCAATAAGAGCCTTCGATTTGATATAATCAATGTGGAGTTTCCAATTTAACTTGGAGTCCCATATCAATCCTAAAAATTTAGTGTGATCAGAAAATTTTAGTCTTTCTCCCGCATATGATAAAACGGGGTTAGTGGGACGCCTATATCTATTAAAATTTAAACAAACTGATTTGGAAGGATCAGTCGAAAAGGTGATACCATTGGATTTAGCCCATATTTCTAGACTCGAAAGGGAAGACTGCATCGTGGCTTGCATGCTTGCCATATCTTTCCCTCTTAGCATTATCAATAAGTCATCAACAAATAATAAACTTCTTACAGGAAGTTTAATCACTGAAAACAGGTCATTCATAAACACAATGAACAGGATCGGCGATAAGCTGGATCCTTGGATTATACCGTTCTTAAGAGAAAAAGACGAAGAAAGTTGATTATTGCACTTAACGGTTATTCGCCTATCTCTCATGAAATTCTGGAGATACCGAAGGATGTAACCATTAATTCCTAGAGATAACAGATTTTTAAGTACCTTAAACCTCCATGTACAGTCGAAAGCTTTCTGGATGTCAAGATAGAGAGCTAAAGTGCACTCCTTCCTGACAAATCCAGAACTAACAACATGGTCTAAATAGGCTAAGTTATCAATAGTGGATCGCTTACAGCGACCACCACTTTGAAAAGAATTTAGTAAATTATTGTTTTCTAAATGGTATGAAAGTCGCTTATTTACAATTTTTTCTAAGACCTTGCTACTACAATTAATCAAAGATATTGGTCTATAATTTGAAGCAATAACTTTATTTTTACCTGGTTTTAAAATAGGTAATATTAAGGCATCTCGCCAGCTATTTGGAAATTTTCCGTTCAACCATACATAATTGTAAATGCTCAAAAGCTTTTCAAGGGCGTTATTGGGCAAGTTTTTCAAGAGAAAAAAAGATACCCCATCAGGCCCGGAAGCTTTAGATGAGCATGTTCTTAGAGTAATAAGTAATTCTTTAAAGGTAATTGGAGAATTATAATTATTATTATTGTCAAAATTTAAAATCAAGGGCTCATTTTCACAATTATTTTTATGCTCTAGAAATGATGGAGAAAAATTTTCGTCGGACGAAACTGACGAGAAATGTTCACCAAGTTTATTAGAAATATCTTTCGAATCGAACAATAAATTGGATGGGTCGTCAGAAACTTGTAATGCGCTTATATGGCGTGGACTGTACTTACCGCGAAGTTTATTCATTTTGAAAAACATTTCACTCGGGGTGATTGAGTGATCGATTGAGGAAACAAATTTTTCCCAACCATCACGTCTTTTTACTATCATATTTTTGCGAGCGACAGCCCTAGCTTTTTTAAAAGCAATTTTATTATCAATTGAGGGGTTTCTTTGTAAATTTCTTAGTGCTTTTCTTCGTTTTTTAATCAAATTGTGTAATTCGGTATCCCACCAGGGTATAGGTAGTTTACCGCAGGGAATTTTTTTTAAAGGTATAGTTTCCTGGGCGACTTGTAAAATATGGTTATTCATACGAGTCAATATGCCATCAATATCAATATTAATATCAGTATGGTCCAATAAATCAAAATCAAAGTTTATTTTGCTTTTAAACATATCCCAATCTGCCCTATCATAATTCCAAATTTTTGGGGGGTCATGCATGGGAAGAGGTAAAGGAATAGGAGCTTCATAGGACAAGATAATGGGATAGTGGTCAGAGTTGTATAAATCATCAGTCACTTTCCAATCAATATCAGGATATAAACAAGTTGAGGAGAAAGAGAGATCAATAGAGGAATGGGTAAGGTAAGAAAGGTTATAATGGGTAGGAGAACCATTATTCAGTAAGTGAGTATCAGAGTTCGTGAGAATAAATTTTTCTACTTCCTTACCTTTATTTTCCAGTAAGGTACTACCCCATAGAGGGTTATGAGCATTGAAATCTCCTAAAATAATGAAAGGAGATTTCAATTGATTTTTTATTTTATTAAGGTCTGTATCAGAAAACTGAACATTGGGAGGGAAATAGACATTGCAGATGCACACAAGTTGGGATACGTCAGGAAATTTTACTTGCACTGCAATACATTGGAAAGGAGATGTAATATTGAAGGTTTGGGAAAAACAGGAATTATGTACAAACGTACAGACCCCCCCGCAAGCAATTCTCCCACCTGTGAAATCAAGTCTATGTAAAACATAATTTTTCAAAACCGGATTGTCTTTAGGAGTCAGATGGCTTTCCTGTAAACAAACTATCAGGGGAGAGTATTTGTTTACTAGACATTTTATATCATCGAGATGTACACGAAGTCCGTTAATGTTCCACTGGACAATATTTTTAATATTGTTAGTGTTCATAGAGAAAGTAAAAATTATAAAAATGGTAACTTGGTACGTTTTTTTTTTTATATATAAGACAGATGACAAAAAATATTTGGTATCCGCACTATTTATACTATTTGGCAGTCAATTGTATTAATACAACTTGATAACATAATTACATAATACATCACTCAAAAACAATAATCAGGTACGAAACATTTTCGAATACCATACAGCGTGTGTATTAATAGGTAATACCCCGTAATGGGGTGCACCACAGGTTACGTATGGAGCCTGGAAGTCTGGTACAATACCAGCTTCTCAGTATTATTCTTCACTTTCACAGGCGCACGACTGTTTTACCCGCCGTGTATAAAGAGTACAATCTAGGAGTTTTTTGTCCTCCCCCAATCATATCTAATATACCGGATAATGGGTGTCTATGCAGACCAGCCGGGCCTAGAAGTGGTAATAGTACACAACATAATATCAAACAGGAACACATAATCGTACAGGAATGTAAAATGTAATCAAGAAGTATAGAAAAAAAGGTATTATTTACAGATGTGCATAGGGATATAATATGGGGTAATTTTTTTATTTATTTATTCTTTGTCAAGAGTATTATTTTCGAGTGAAGTCGAACGGGGTAACCCAGAAGGAACACTGTCGGACTTTTTAACCAAATTATCAGGATTAATAGCTTTGGCGAGGTTTTTGAACTTATTCCTTAGTTTCGAGTTTAAGGACAAGTCGTTACCTAGATCTTTAAACAAGGACATGACTTCAGCAGGGTTCATATCATAAGAATTAGTAATGAGATCAACTTTTTGTTTATAGTTTTTCATTTTCAAACCTTCAATTAAACGAATAAATTCAGTTGGATCCACGGATGGGTTGTACTTCCCTAATATAGGGATCACGGGGGCTAATTCAGTATTCTGTACCGTACAGACCTTCTTATCGGCAATCTGATCATTATCTGGGGAAAAGTCGAAAGAACGTTTTTTGTTCTTATTGTCTTGACAAATTTCCATGTTCTCTATATTACTATCATTGTCAACTTGTTTATCAATTTGTATATTTGAATCTAGAAGATTCGACTGAATGATTTCACTATTACCAATATCTTTGAGAGGCAACATAGTAAATTCATTTTTTGGTTCCTGAGAACACAGCTCATTTTGTTTATTACTCGAATCTAAATGATTCGTTTCATTATTAGCAATATTTTTAAGAGGCAACTCGGGAAAATTATTTATTTCCTGAGAAGACTGGCTACCAATAGTAAACAAGGGCATCAAAGCATCAACAGAGCTTGAAATATGGGGAGTTAAACTTTGGGGGGGAGTCGCGGTATTTGAAGAAGCGTCAACGATAGTTTTGGCCACTTGCTGCAAGCGATCTTGAACAGATGTTTGTTCCTCGGGACAATTTTTAGAGAGATGACCCTCAGCGTGACATCGGAAACATTTGACTTTGTCAATAAGTGTATATATTTTGTAAATTTTATCATCAAATAATATGTTAAATGATTGGGGAATTTTCTCAATATCATCAATGAAAACCATGCGCCTGTATCCTATCAAATGGTTAAACCTAGAATTACGACAACCTAGGTTAACAAAACGCATAGGGGACACAACTTTTACGTGATTCGACAACTCGTCGATCAGCATAGCATCAGGTATTTCAGGTTCTACATTACACAAGTATATACGGTGGCCATGTTCGACCAGCCGCTTTAACATGAAAGGTTTACCACAAATAAGGACCTGTGTGTGATTCTCAAAGAGCTTAGTCACTTCTAATTCACTACTCAAGTAAATCTTTATAATACCGTTATTTTTACCGGCGAAGACCATATTATGATCTCCCACAATATCGCCTATCGCCCCAAGGTAATCTTCCATATTGACTTCCGGGTCGAATGGGATGGTAAAACCACATTTTCTAGATAAATATAAGCTGTCAACCTTAGGAGGGGCATATGATGAAGGACCTTTGCTGTACCCGGGCTTAGGGATATAGCTGACGCGAGAAAAGGCTGGCACGTTTTTTTTAAGTTTATCAGCATACATTTTATAATTGAGTAAGTAAATATGTATATACGTAAATATTTTCAACACAAATAATAGGGGTTACTACAGGAGGACGAAATTAACAGCTGGAAAAAAAGGATATGAATAAGGTAATCATGTCAATCAAAGATTAGGATATATTAGGTCTACTTATACGATACCCATCACCATCAAGTACTTCATTGATCAATATCCACTGTTTAACACATATAGAAAGGAGTTTAATTGGTTAAAGATACCATTTTAAACTGAAAAAGGAAACATCACATCAAAAGTCAATTAAAATTTTGTATGAAAATCACCAAGTCACAGGAAAATTGAGAAAATAGGAGAGCAACTTTTACGATGTACACTGGTTGAAATTTGAAAACGGAATGGTCGATGTCTTTGGAATCCCCAGTTTCCAGAGATGGCTTCACTCTGAAAATTACGCTGTGACTGAGAAGATACCGTGGTATGGTGGAGGTGTCTCGGATCCGACATTGGGGAAAGATCTGTTACATCAAAGCCGTACCGCGGGATGGAGCACATACGCCAACTATCAATCTTCTATTGATCACTTATTTCTCGACCAATTTCCGGCGGACAACTATTCAAATTCTCTCCTTTCCGAATTGACAGAATTCATCTTGACTATAGACGGGCTTCCCAGACTGATTGGCGGATCTCGGGCTCGAAGGCGACCTCGCGATGCACTTTTTTGTGTTCACGAACGCAGGCGAGCTCGTGTTGTCCGCAAGGCAGACATGGGGTGGACCGTGGGCGACAATTGGATAGGTTTGGCGGTTCACAACACACTTTCCCGCTTGCGGGATTAGAAACACTGTGCTCTTCGAGGCGGTGTCTCGAACGAGCCTGTGCTGTATGTGGAAGGAACGATGTTCGTCGCTCGCCCGCCGATGTGTCGGTCGGCGGTGAGCGAGGACTAAGAACCGCCTATTTTTTTGTCCGTCTATTTGTCAATTTGTCCGTCTGATTTTCGGGGTTGAAGTAGTTGTTTCGCCGGGCGCCGGGTGAAGTTGGACTCTCCGCCTAAGTCCAAGTTTCGCCGGGCGGTCGAAGTAGGCTTCTCCGCCTAAGTCCAAATTTCGCCGGGCGGGCGAAGTTGGATCCTCCGCCTAAGTCCAAGTTTCGCCGGGCGGGCGAAGTTGGATCCTCCGCCTAAGTCCAATTTTCGCCGGGCGGTCGAAGTAGGCTTCTCCGCCTAAGTCCAAATTTCGCCGGGCGGGCGAAGTTGGACTCTCCGCCTAAGTCCAAGTTTCGCCGGGCGGGCGAAGTTGGACTCTCCGCCTAAGTCCAAGTTTCGCCGGGCGGGCGAAGTTGGACTCTCCGCCTAAGTCTAAGTTTCGCCGCGCGAAGTAAACGCCTCCGCCCGCTCGATCGATCATCATCGGTCGAATACTCGGGCGGGTGAGTGTACGATTTTATTTTTTTTTCTCCGCCTGCCGGCCGGACCGGTAGGTCGGCCGGCGAATTTTTTTTTTTATATGGAAAAGGCCATGTCAAAAATTCTGATGCTACAGGTTACTAAATTTTGTCGCTTTTTTTTTTCTTCAAACTCCAAAATTTTACTGCTACACGGTACTAATTATTTTTATTGTATTATAGGTCCACCCAACCTCAGCCAACCACCCGCAACTGATCCACCCAACCGCTCTTCACACCCAACCTCAGCTCTTCCACCCAACCGCTCTTCCACCCAACCATAGCTCCTGTCTTTCCACACATCCACATCTTCCTTTCAGTCACTTACTTCCATTACCATAGATTCCCTTTATCTCTCTTTCCACACTCTAAACGCACTCTCTGAACTTACCTTTATCTCTCTTTCCACACTCTGAACGCACTCTCTATGTACTTCCCTTTGTCTCTTTTTTCACACTCTAAACGCACTCTCTGAACTTCCTTTTGTCTCTTTTTTCACACTCTAAACGCACTCTCTGCACTTCCCTTTGTCTCTCTTTCCACACTCTAAACGCACTCTCTGAACTTAGCTTTATCTCTCTTTTCACACTCTAAACGCACTCTCTAAACTTAACTTTGTCTCTCTTTCCACACTCTAAACGCACTCTCTGAACTTCCCTTTGTCTCTCTTTCCACACTCTAAGCGCACTCTCTGGACTTAACTTTATCTCTCTTTTCACACTCTAAACGCACTCTCTGCACTTCTCTTTATCTCTCTTTTCACACTCTAAACGCACTCTCTGGACTTATCTTTATCTCTCTTTCCACACTCTAAACGCACTCTCTGAACTTCCCTTTGTCTCTCTTTCCACACTCTAAACGCACTCTCTGAACTTAACTTTATCTCTCTTTTCACACTCTAAACGCACTCTCTGAACTTCCCTTTGTCTCTCTTTCCACACTCTAAGCGCACTCTCTGGACTTAACTTTATCTCTCTTTTCACACTCTAAACGCACTCTCTAAACTTAACTTTGTCTCTCTTTCCACACTCTAAACGCACTCTCTGAACTTCCCTTTGTCTCTCTTTCCACACTCTAAGCGCACTCTCTGGACTTAACTTTATCTCTCTTTTCACACTCTAAACGCACTCTCTGCACTTCTCTTTATCTCTCTTTTCACACTCTAAACGCACTCTCTGGACTTATCTTTATCTCTCTTTCCACACTCTAAACGCACTCTCTGAACTTCCCTTTGTCTCTCTTTCCACACTCTAAACGCACTCTCTGAACTTAACTTTATCTCTCTTTTCACACTCTAAAACGCACTCTCTGAACTTCCCTTTGTCTCTCTTTCCACACTCTAAGCGCACTCTCTGGACTTAACTTTATCTCTCTTTTCACACTCTAAACGCACTCTCTGCACTTCTCTTTATCTCTCTTTTCACACTCTAAACGCACTCTCTGGACTTATCTTTATCTCTCTTTCCACACTCTAAACGCACTCTCTGAACTTCCCTTTGTCTCTCTTTCCACACTCTAAACGCACTCTCTGAACTTAACTTTATCTCTCTTTTCACACTCTAAACGCACTCTCTGAACTTCCCTTTGTCTCAATTTCCACACTCAAAACGCATTCTCTGAACTTCCATTACCATCCCGAACTTACATTCCATTACCGTCCCGAAACTTCCGTCCTTGTATTGATTTTAATATCTTTTGGGCGTAAGGGGTCATTTCTGGGCGTAAGGGCTCTTAATTTGATGTTATTTTCATGTTTTGTATCGATTTCTAGGGGGGGTCGCCTCTCATCAATTTTTCGCTATCTGCTACCGTTACAAAGTTACATTTCACCGCTATTTTGTTGAACTTTGCGCCTTCATGGAGCACGAGGTATGCAACCAGAAATGTTCGGGTTGACTTTTTTGGATGCCCCTGGCCAAGACAAACACTTTTGGTTCCCGGAAATTTTTTGTATCTCCTACCGGAAGGCCGCAACTGGCAATAATCGACCGAAGCGGGGAGTGGCGGTAGAATACCTCGGGACGGACACCCGGCAACCCAAGTTCAAGCTTCACGCGGGGAATCGCGTTCTCTCCCGCCAGGATTTTTCCTCGGTATCGGTCGATCACTGCCTCTGCAGGTTTATGCGATGTTACCGCGTAGACTTAGACTCTAGCTTTGCCGGTGACTCGGTATTGTGTCGGGCGCGCGACGGAGCTGTTTCCCCGCGGCGGTCGACTTTTGCATCTGCCCGGTAGATTTCTGCGAAGCGGTCGCGTGTGCCCGCCTAGATTCTACCTTGGCCGGTGACTGGGAATCCTGCCGGGCGGCGGCGCTGTTCGCCCGGTCCGCTTGAACCCTGCCTCTGCCCGGTAGATTTGTGCGAAGCGGTCGCGTGTGCCCGCCTAGATAGATTTTCCTCTAGCCGGTGGACAAAACAGCTTCTACAGCCGAAACGGTAAGAGCTAGAGCAAATCTGACGAAATTTTGACCCCCCCTAAACTCTTAACCGCCCGGCAGTTCGACCGGTACTAACTTTTCCAACTATCGGTTCCGACCCATCTTGCTCCGTTAGGCGGACTGTCCGCCCTAAAGCGTCGCCGGCAGTTGCGGCCTTCCGGTAGGAGATACAGAAATTTTCCGAGAACCGAAAATGTTCGCCTCGGCTAGGGGCATCCAAAAAAATCAACCCGAACACTCCGGGTTGCACACCTCGTGCTCCATGAAGCGGCAAAGTTTCGTCCAAAGGCGACCGGGCGGGGGAACATCGCTTCGCATGAACCCACCGGGTAGAGGCAGAGTTCAAGCGGACCGGTAGGCTTAGGCGAAGTTAGACTTAGACTCTAGCCTCTAGGTAGATTTGTGCGAAGCGGTCGCGTGTGCCCGCCTAGATTCTGCTCTAGCCTATGACTGGGAATTCTCTCGGCGGGCGGGCCGCGGTTAGAGACTAGATTTTTTCGGTCGATTTACAAAAATGCTTCTACAGAAACGGTGGCAGCTAGAGCAAATCTGAGCATGAATACCCCCAAAGTCCGCGCTCAGTTTATATCGTTTCCGCCCATCGGTTTTTGTCTATCTTGCTCCGTTCGGCGGCTGTTCCGGCGAAAGCGGCGCCAGGCAGTTGCGGTCTTCCGGTAGGAGATACAGAAAATTTCAGAGAACCTAAATTGTTGTCCTTGGCTCAATGCATCCGGAAAAGCGGATCCGAAAACTTCTCGTTGTATAGCTCGTGCTCCATGAAGCGGCAAAGTTTCGCCCAAAAGCGGCATCAAGCAGTTGCGGTCTTCCGGTAGGAGCTACAAAAATTTTCCGGGAACCGAAAATGTTCGTCTTGGCTCGGGGCATCAGGAAAAGTCAACTTGAACATTACTGGTTGCATATCTACCTCGTGATCTATGAATGAAGGCGTAAAGTTCCACTTAGGAGCGATAAACAGCGTTTGATTGTTAGGTTGGGGTAAGGTTGTAAGGTTTGGATCGATGTTAAGGTTCGGTTGGGGTCAAGTTTAGGGTCAAGGTTAGGTTAGGGTCAGGTTTAGGGTCAGGGTCAAGTTAAGTGTCAAAATGAAGGTCAAATTTAGGGTCAAGTTTAGTTAAGGGCCAAGGTTAGGGTTAAGTTCAAGTTTATAGTTAAGGTTAGGTTAAGGGTCAAGTTTAGGGTCAGGTTTAGGGTCAGGTTTGGTTAGGGTCAAGGCTAGGGTCAGGATAAAGATTAGGGTCAGGTTTGGTCACGGTTAGGGTCGAGGTTGGGGTAAAGTTAAAGTTGGGTCGAGTTTAGTGTCAAAAAAGTTTAGGGTCAGGTTAGGGTCAAGGTTATAGGGTCAGGGTCAGGTTCAAGTTTAAGGTCAGGGTTAGGTTAGGGTCAGGGTCAGGATAGGGTCAAGGTTAGGTAATGGTCAGGTTTAGGGTCAGGGTCAAGTTTAGGGTCAAGGTTAGGTTATGGTCAAGTTTAGGGTCAGGGTCAAGTTTAAGGTCAAGGTTAGGTTAGGGTCAGGGTCAAAGTTAGGTTAGGTTCAGGGTTAGGGTCAGGGTCAAGCTTAGGGTCAGGGTCAAGCTTAGATTAGGGTCAGGGTCAAGTTTAGTGTCAAGGTTAGGTTAGGGTCAGGGTTAGGGTCAGGGTCAAGGTTAGGTAAGGGTCAGGGTCAAGGTTAGGTTAGGGTCGGAGTTAAGTTTAGGGTCAGGGTCAAAGTTAGGTTCGGTTCAGGGTTAGGGTCATGGTAAACTTTAGGGTCAGGGTCAAGGTTAGGTTAGGGTCAGGGTCAAGTTTAGTGTCAAGGTTAGGTTAGGGTCAGGGTTAGGGTCAGGGTCAAGGTTAGGTAAGGGTCAGGGTCAAGGTTAGGTTAGGTTAGGGTCGGAGTCAAGTTTAGGGTCAGGGTCAAAGTTAGGTTCGGTTCAGAGTTAGGGTCATGGTAAACTTTAGGGTCAGGGTCAAGGTTAGGTTAGGGTCAGGGTCAAGTTTAAGGTTAAGGTCAAGTTTAGGGTCAGGGTCAAGGTTAGGTTAGGGTCAGGGTTAGGGTCAGGGTCAAGTTAGGGTCAAGGTTAGGTTAGGGTCCTGGTAAGGGTCAGGGTCAAGGTTAGGTTAGGGTAAAAAAAGTTAGGTTTAGGGTCAGGGTCAGGGTCGGGTTAGGTTAAGGAAAAAGGTCAAGGGTCAGGGTTAGGGTCAGGGTCAAGGTTAGGTTAGGGTTTAAAAAAAAATTAGGTTTAGGGTCAGGTTCAGGGTCAGGGTCGGGGTTAGGTTAAAAAAAAGGTCAAAGGTCAAGGTTCAAAGGTTAGGTTAGGGTAAAAATAAAAGGTCAAGGGTCAAAGGTCAAGGGTTAGGTTAGGTCAATGTTAGGTTAGGGTCAAGGGTCAAAGGTCAAAAGTCAAGGTTTAGGTTAGGTCAATGTTAGGGTCAAAGGTCAAAGGGTCAAAAGTCAAGAGTTAGGTTAGGTTAGGGTCAAAGGTCAAAGGGTCAAAGGTCAAGAGTTTGGTTAGGTTAGGGTCAAATGTCATGGGATAGGTTAGGGTTTAAAAAAGGTCAAGGGTCAAAGGTCAAGGGTCAGGAGGTACAAGAGTAGGGTTAGGGTTTAAAAAAAGGTCAAGGGTCAAAGGTCAAGGGTCAGGGGGTCAAGGATTAGGTTAGGTTAGGGTTTAAAAAAAAGGTCAAGGGTCAAAGGTCAATTGTTAAGGTCAAGGGTCAGAGGTTACGTTAGGGTCAAAGGTCAAGAGTTAGGTTAGGGTTTTAAAATGAAGGTCAAAGGTCAAGGGTCAAAGGTCAAGGGTCAGGTTAGGGTCTAGGGTTAGGTTAGGGTTAAAAAAAAAGGTCAAGGGTCAAAGGTCAATTGTAAAGGTCAAAGGTCAGAGGTTAGGTTGGGGTCAAAGGTCAAGAGTTAGGTTAGGGTTTTAAAATAAAGGTCAAGGGTCAAAGGTCAAGGGTCAGGTTAATGTCTAGGGTTAGGTTAGGGTTAAAAAAAAAGGTCAAGGGTCAAAGGTCAATTGTTAAGGTCAAGGGTCGAAGGTTAGGTTAGGTCAAGGGTTTAAAATAGGGTTTAAAAAAGGTCAAGGGTCGTGTCAGAGGTCAAAAGTTAAGGTCAAGGGTCGAAGGTTAAGTTAGGTTAGGGTTTAAAAAAAAGGTCAAAGGTCAATAAGTAAGGTCAAGGGTCAAAGGTCAAGGGTTAGGTTAGGTCAAAGGGTCAAAAAAACAAGGGTCAAGTTTAGGGTCAAGGGTTAGGTTAGGTTTAAAAAAAAAGGTCAAGAGTCAAAGGTTAGGTTAGGTTAGGGTCACAGGTCAATTGTTAGGTTAGGGTTTTAAAAAAAGGTCAAAGGTCAGAGGTCAAAAGTTAAGGTCAAGGGTCAAAGGTTAGGTTAGATTTGGGTTAAAAAAAAAGGTCAAAGGTCAATAGTAAAGGTCAAGCGTCAAAGATAAGGTTAGATTAGGTCAAGGGTCAGGTTAGGTCAATTTTAGCTTAGGGTCAAAGGTCAAAGGGTTAAGGAAAAAGGTCAAGGGTCAAGTTTAGGGTCAAGGGTTAGGGTCAAGGGTTAGGTTAGGTTTAAAAAAATAGGTCAAGGGTCAAAGGTTAGGTTAGGGTAAAAAAAAAGGTCAAGGGTCAAAGGTCAAGGTTTAGGTTAGGTCAATGTTAGTCAAGGGTCAAGGTTCAAAGGTCAAGGGTTAGGTAAAGGTCAAAGGTCAAGGGTTAAGTTAGGTTAGGTTAAGGTTAAAGGTGAAGGGTTAGGAGGTCAAGGGTCAAAAAGTTAAGGTCAAGGGTAAAAGGTCAAGGGTAAAAGTTCAAGGGTTAGGAGGTCAAGGGTAAAATGTCAATGGTTAGGAGGTCAAGGGTCAAAGGGTTAAGGTCAAAAAGAGGAGAAAATGGGTATAGCGGGAAATAGTGAAACAAGGAGAAAATGGGTATAGCGGGGAAATAGAGAAAAGAGGAGAAAATGAGTATAGCGAGGTCAAGGGTCAAAGGGTTAAGGTCAAGGGTTATTAGGTCAAGGATCAAAGGGTTCAGGTCAAGGTCAAAAGGTCAAGGGTTAGGGTTAAGGTCAAGGGTCAAAAGGCTAAGGTCAAGGGTCAAAGGTCAAGGGTTAGGTTAGGTCAATGTTAGTCAAGGGTCAAAGGTCAAGGGTTAAGTTAGGTTAGGTTAAGGTCAAAGGTGAAGGGTTAGGAGGTCAAGGGTCAAAAAGTTAAGGTTAGGTCAATGTTAGGTTAGGTATTGAAAGAAAGAAGGTCAATATTTAGGGTCAAGGGTCAAAGGTCAACGGTTAGGTTAGGTCAATGTTTGTCAAGGGTAAAAGTCAAGGGTAAAAGGGTTAAGTCAAGGGTAAAAGGTCAAGGGTTAGGATTCAAGGGTTAGGAGGTCAAGGGTAAGGTCAAGGGAAAAAGGTCAAGGGTTAGGAGGTCAAGATTCAAAGGTCAAGGGTTAGGAGGTCAAGGGTCAAAAGGTTAAGGTCAAAAGTAATGTCAAGGGGTAGAGGTCAAGGTCAAAGGGTTAAGGTAAGAGGTCATAGGAGGTCAAGGGTAGTTCAAGGAAAGGTCAAGGGTTAGGAGGTCAAGGGTCAAGGTTAGGAGGTAGGTCAAAGTTAAGGTCAAGTAAATGTAAGGGTAGAGGTCAAGGTCAAAGGGTTAAGGTAAGGTAAAAAGGTCAAGTTAGTAGTTTAAGGAGCAAGTCAAGGTTAGGTAGGTCAAGGGTTAAGGTCAATGGTCAAAATGTCAAGGGTTAGGAGGTCAAGGGTCTAAAGGTTAAGGTCAACCGGTTGAAAAGGCAAGGTTACGTTAGGTAAGGTTAAGTTAAGGGTCAAGAGACAAAAGTCAAGAGGTAATATGTTAGGTTAGGTTAAGGTCAAGGTCAAAAGGTCAAGATTAAGGGTTAAAGGTTAAGTTAAGGTCAAAGGGTCACAGGTTAATTAGGTTGGTTAGGTTACGTTAGGGTCAAGGGTCAAAGGTAGGTAGGGTCAAAAGGACAAAAGGTCAAGGTTAAAGTTAGGTTAAGGTTAAGGTCAAGGGTCAAAGATCAAGGTTATGGGTCAAGGTAAAAAGTCAAGAGTTAAAGTTAGGTTAGGTTAAGTTCAAGGGTCAAAGGTCAAGGATTAGTTAAGATCAAGGGTCAAAGGTCAAAAGGTCAAGGGTTAAGGTTGGTTAGGAGGTCAGGTTAAGGTCAAAGTCAAAGGGTTAAGTTAGGTTAGGTTAAGGTCAAGATCAAGGTTAAGAGTAGGTTAAGGTAAGGGTCAAAGGTCAAGGGTTAGATAAGTAAGGGTCAAGGTCAAAGGTCAAGGTTAAGGTAGGTTAGGATAAGTTAGGTTAGGATAAGGTCAAGGTCAAAGGTTAGGATATGGTCAAGGGTCATGTTAGGTCATAGGTCAACGTTAAGTGGTTAGTTAGATTAGGTTAGGTCAAGGTTAGGTTAGTTTAGGTCAAGGTTAAGTTAAGTCAAGGTCAGGTCAAAGGTTGAAGGGTTAAGGTAGATTAGGAGGTCAGGTTAAGGTAAAGGTCAAGGTATTAGTTAGGTTAGGTTAGGTTAGGTTAGGTTAGGTTAGGTTTAGGTTAGTAGGTTAGGTAGGTTAGGTTAGGTTAGGTTAGTGTTAGGTTAGGTTAGGTTAGGTTAGTTAGGTTAGGTTTAGGTTAGTGTTAGGTTAGGTTAGGTTAGGTTAGGTTAGGTTAGGTTAGGTTAGGTTAGGTTAGGTAGGTTAGGTTAGGTTAGTAGTTAGGTTAGGTTAGGTTAGGTTAGGTTAGGTTAGTAGGTTAGGTTAGGTTAGGTTAGGTTAGGTATAGGTTAGTGTAGGTTAGGTAGGTTAGGTTAGGTTAGGTTAGGTAAGGTTAGGATTAGGTTGGTTAGGTTAGGTTAGGTTAGGTTAGGTTAGGTATAGGTTAGGTTAGGTTAGGTTAGGTAAAGGATAGGTTAGTAGTTAGGTTAGGTTAGGTAGGTTAGGTTAGGTATCGGTTAGGTTAGGTTAGTTAGGAGTAGTAGGTTAGGTAGGTTAGGTTAAGGTTACGGATTAGGTACGGTAGGTATAGGTTACGTTGTATAACGTATAAGTGTAATAGGTAGAGGTAGGTATACGTTAACGTTAAGGAATACGTTAACGTTACGGTAACGTAACTTAACGTTTACGTAAGTAAGGAACGGAACGTAACGTTAATAACGTGTAATATACTGTAGATACGTACGGTACGGTAACGTTAACGTTACGTAATGTAACGTTACGAGTTAACGGTATACGTTAACGTTACGTTAACGTATACGTTAACGTGTAACTGAACGTGTACGTAAGAAACTGTAATAAGGATACGTACGGTATACGGATCGTAACTGAACTAGTAACGGTACGTAACTTAACGACTAACTACGTTAACGGTAGGTAACTGTAACGTGAACGAACGTGAACGGTAACTGTAACGGAACTAACTGTAACTAACTTAACATGTAACTGAACTAACGTAACGTAACGTAACTTAACTCTTAACTGTAACTGTAACTTAAACGAACTTACTGAACTGTAACTTAACTTAACTAACGTAACTTAACGTAACTAACGGTAACTTAACGTATAACGTAACTTAACTGTAACTTAACGTAACGTAACTTAACGTAACGTAACTTGAACGTAACTTAACGTAACTGTAACGTAACGTAATAACGGTAACGGAACTGTAACTTACTAGTAACTAACGTTAACTGTAACGTAACTGTAACGTAACGTTAACTTAACTATGAACGTAACTTAACTTAACGTGAACTTAACTGAACTAACTGTAACTAGTAACGTAACGTAACTGTAACTTGAACTAACGTAACTTAACTGAACGTTGAACTTAACGTTAACTTAACGTAAAACTGTAACTGTAACTGAATTAACTGTAACGTAACTGTAACTTAACTGAACGTTAACTAACTTAACTTAACTTAACTTAACTGAACTTAACTAACTTAACTGAACTGTAACTTAACTAACTTAACTGTAACGTGAACTTAACTGAACGAACTTAACTGACTAACTTAAGAACTGTAACGTTAACTGAACTTAACTTAACTGTAACTAACTTAACTAACTGAACTTAACGTTAACTTGAACTTAACGTAACTTGAACTGAACTTAACTAACTGTAACTTAACTTAACGTAACGAACTTAACGTAACTGGAACTTAACTTAACTTAACTTAATAACTTAACTTAACTAACTTAACTTAACGAACTAACGAACTTAACTTAACTTAACTTAACTAACTTAACTTAACTTAACTAATTAACTTAACTGAACTTAACTAACTTAAAACTACTCTAACTAACGAACTTAACTTAATAACTTAACTTAACTTAACTTAACTAACTTAACTTAATAACTTAAACTAACTAACGAATTAACTTAACTAACTTAACTAACTTAACTAACTAACTTAACTTAACTAATACTTAACTTAACTAACTAACTAACTTAACTTAATAACTAACTTAACTTAACTTAACTTAACGAACTTAACTAACTTAAACTAACTAACTTAACTAACTGAACTTAACTTACTTAACTAACTTAACTAACTAACTTAACTACTTAACTAACTTAACTTAACTTCTTAACTAAGTACTTAACTAACTTAACGAACTAACTAACTAACTTAACTTAACTTAACTTAACTTAACTTAACAACTAACTAAAACTTAACTAACTTAACTTAACTTAACTTAACTTAACTTAACTTAACTTACTTAACTAACTAACTAACTTAACTTAACTTAACTTACTTAACTAACTAACTACTAACTAACTAACTAACTTAACAACTTAACTAACTTAACTAACTTAACTAACTTAAACTAACTTAACTTAACTAACTAACTTAACTTAACTAACTAAACTAACTAACTTAACTTAACTAACTAACTAACTTAACTTAACTTAACTGAACTAACTTAACAACTTAACTTAACTAACTAACTAAGAACTTAACTAACTAACTTAACTTAACTTAACTTAACTAACTAACTAACTAGTAACTTAAACTTAACTAACTTAACTTAATAACTTAACTTAACTTAATAACTATAACGAACTTAACTTAACTAACTTAACGAACTTACTACTTAATAACTAACTTAACTAACTTAACTTAACGAACTACTACTTAACTTAACTAACTTAACTTAACTTAACTTACTTAACTTAACTTAACTACTTAACTAACTTAACTAACTTAACTAAAATACGTAACTAACTTAACTTAACTTAACTTAAACTTAACTTAAACTTAACTTAACTTAACTTAACTTAACTAACTCTTAACTAACTTAAACTAACTAACTAACTACTGAACTAACTTAACTAACTAACTTAACTTAACTAACTGAACTTAACTAACTTAAAACTTAACTACGTAACTAACGTAACTTAACTTAAACTTAAACTTAACTAACTAACTTAACTTAACTTAACTAACTTAACTAACTTAACTAACTTAACTGAACGTAAACTTAACTTAAACTAACTTAAACTTAACTTAACTAACTAACTTAACTTAACTATAACTTAACGAACTGAACTTAACTTAACTTAACTAACTAACTAACTAACACTTAACGTAACTTAACTTAACTTAACTGAACTATAACTTAATACTAACTTAACTTAACTAACTAACTTAACTAACTTAACTTAACTACTAAAACTTAACTTACTAACTTAACTTAACTTAACTTAACTTAACTTAACTAACTTATTAAATAAACTTAACTTAATGAACTAAACTTAACTTAACTTAACTAACTAACTTAACACGTAACTAACTAACTACTTAACTAACTAACTAACTTAACTTAACTTAACAATTACACTGACACTTAACTAACTATAACTTAACTTAACTGAAACTAACTAACTTAACTTAACTTAACTATACTTAACTTACTAACTAACTTAACTTAACTTAAAAAAAAAAAAAAAAAAAAAAAAAAAAAAAAAAAAAAAAAAAAAAAAAAAAAAAAAAAAAAAAAAAAAAAAAAAAAAAAAAAAAAAAAAAAAAAAAAAAAAAAAAAAAAAAAAAAAAAAAAAAAAAAAAAAAAAAAAAAAAAAAAAAAAAAAAAAAAAAAACTTAACATAACAACTAAAACGTAACTTAACTTAAATTAACCTTAACGAACTTAACGTAAACTTAACTGAACTTAACTTAACTAACTTAACTTAACTTAACTTACTTAACTTAACT
This sequence comes from Bactericera cockerelli, assembly GCA_024516035.1. NCBI lineage: Eukaryota > Metazoa > Arthropoda > Insecta > Hemiptera > Triozidae > Bactericera > Bactericera cockerelli. The sequence goes on from JAMCCL010000146.1 coordinate 56,742, forward strand.
TAACTGTAACTTAACTTAACTTAACTTAACTTAACGAACTTAACTTAACGTAACTTAACTTAACTGTAACTAACACTGAACTTAACTTAACTTAACTGTAACTAACTTAACTTAAACTAATTAACTGAACGACTGTACTTAACTTAACTTAACTTAACGTAACTTAATACGTAATAACTTAACTTAACTAACTTACTAGTAACTTAACTACTGAACTTAACTTAACTTAAACTTAACTAACTAACTTAAGAACTTAACTTAACTTAACTTAACTTAACTTAACTAACTTAACTTAACTTATAACTATAACTTAACTTAACTTAACGAACTTAAACTTAACTAACTTAACTGTAACTTAACTTAACTGAACTTAACTTAACTTAACTGAACTTAACTGAACTTAACACTTAACGTTAAACTACTAACGTGAACTGTAACTTAACTTAACTGTACTTAACTTAACTGAACTTAACTTAACTAACTTGAACTTAACTTAACTGTAACTTAACTTAACTTAACTTAACTTAACACTTAACTTAACTTAAATAACTGAACTAACTTAACTTAAGAACTTAACTTAACTTAACTAACTTAACTTAACTTAACTGAACTTAACTGTAACTTACTTAACTTAACTTAACTTAACTAACTAACTTAACTAACTTAACTTAACTTGAAACGTAACTTAAACTTAACTTAACTTAACTTAACTAACTTAACTTAACTTAACTTAACTTAACTTAACTTAACTTAACTACTTAACTTAACTTGAACTTAACTTAACTTAACTTAACTTGTAACTTAACTTAGATAACTTAACTTAACTTAACTAACTTAACTTAAACTAACTTAACTTAACTTAACTTAACTTAACTTAACTGTAACTTAACTGAACTTAACTTAACTTAACTTAACGTAACTTAACTAACTAACTTAACTTAATTACTTAACTTAAAACTGAACTTAACTGAAACTTAACTTAACTGAAACTAACGTAACTTAACTTAACTGAACTTAAACTTAACTTAACTTAACTTAACTTAACGTAACTTAACTTAACTTAACTTAACTTAACTTAATAAATTAACTTACTAAAACTTAACTTAGAACTTAACTGAACTTTTTTTTTTTAAAAAAAAAAAAATTAACTTAACTTAGACTTAACTGTAACTTAACTTAAACTTAACCTTGAACTTAACTTAACTTAACTAACTTAACTAACTTAACGTTGAACTAACGTAACGTAACTTAACTAATAACTTAACTTAACGTAACTAACTTAACTTAACTTAACTACAACTGTAACTTAACTTAACTTAACTTAACTAACTGTAATTTCTAATATAACATTAAAATGCCCCTCTACTAAACGTCCCAAAAACCACGCCCAAAAAACATGCCCAACCCAAATAACCACGGCCGTAAAAATGGCAGCTCAATGCAGTACCTAAACACCAACTAATACGCCCGCCCCTGTAACCCACATGTAGACACCTTAAATCAGTTACAATGAATGTAATACCATGTACATATCAAAGTAACAAGTTGAACAACCTAAAGTTCCAGCACTGCATGAGACGAAGAATTAAGCCTGTGAGTACCAGGTTTCACTTCAAAATCTGCTTAGAACTTTTTATTTGTAAAAAACAAAATTTCCAGCAACTCTGAAGGGAGTTAGGCTCTTCTTAACCCCATAGAGGCTGGTAGTAATTAAAGGACGTTTTGACGCCTAGTTTTAACAAATAAAGTGGAGGAATCAGTGAATAGCTTTAAGTGAGGGACCCACCAGCCCAAAAGTAATCAAAAGGCAGTTTTCATTTGTTTCTCTGTTTATGCCCTTGGGCAGACAGACTGAACACTGTGTTCTCTAAATGATATCAGCAGGTCCAATTTCCACGGCTGGAATTAATCATAAACATTAATTAGTTAATTTGGCTACCGGGGAAGCTGTTTAGAGTTATCCCATAACGATAATCCTTACTTAGACGTCAGTTTTCTCAATTTTTCTGTTCACAAATAACCCCTATTAGGTAGAGTGATTGCAGTTAAGGATCACATTATCAGTTTCCAATAAAAAATTTTTTTCTAAAAATTGAAAGTAAATAAACCGACAGAACAGCTGATTAAACTCTCGGCACAGATCTCCCGGGAGGTAGATACCTACCGGAAGGTATTGGTGGAGTGAGGCCACGCGGCTTAACTATACCACATCTCGGTCGTTATTGAGTACCTGCTGTAGGTCGGGTCCGCAAGATCTGCTCGCGTTTTATTACGTGCGCGTTAAAGTAAAGCTTCTTTTTTTTTTGTGCGTGTTAAACTTTTTTCTTGTGCGTGTTAAACTTTTTTCTTTTTTTTTTCTTAAAAAAAAAAACGCGCTCAGTCGTAACTACTCGACTATTTATAAACGAATAGTGTTTTGAACTAATGGCAAAAAAGCCCTACATGTTATAATCTCCCAAATAAAGAGCTTGATATGAGCTCAGACACAGATGAGGAGAAGAAGATGGAGAAAGCAAAGAGTGGTGAAAAGAAGAGTGAAAAAGAAGGAAAGGAACCGCCTCCTGGGTTTTCACCCACGATAACGGCCGGACTCATGAACACACCAGGAAATGAATCTAACCAGGAAAAGGATGATACAGATGAGGACATGGAGGACATGGAAACAAGTGAATTTGAAACAAGTGATAATGATTTCATGAACAAAACTCTAGACGCGAACTCGGAAATACTCTTGGACCCCAGCAACACCACGACTCTGGCGAAACTGAGGAAATCCAAAAGGATGAAGCGCAAAGCGGAAACTTCCCCCGAAATTACCCCGACCTATATAAATCAGATGGATAAATACATGCAAGAGGTTGAGATGCTTTGTAAGAACGCCAAAGAAATGCTGACACTAATAGACAAAAACACGAATACTAAAGTGGAAATTAAAGAGCTGGCTAGACTGATGGCCAAGAAAGTTAAAAAAATTGCAAAAACAAAGAGTAAAATAGACCGTGAACCCCCACAACGACGGAACCCCAACTTACCGAACAAACTGAAGTACGCCCCGCCACTGGAGCTGAAGAAGACACTGGAGAAGTAAATAGAGCGGCCCAGCCGAGCCCGGTGTTCTGCGATCGGTGCAAATCTGAAATTGGAAAAGAGAAAAGATTAATTACAGAAATAAGAAAAGAAGTCATAGAAATTAAGCACACCGAACCAAACAAGGAGAAAATAAAAAAACTGCTGGAAAGGGACTGGCCCACCGGCGCCTACGAAAATACAGAACTCTGCGCAGGTAGAATAACTCAGCAACCTAGAGAAAACCTGAAGCTTATCGTACTCGAAGAAACGGAGGCAGAAAAGATACGAAAGGAGAACAAAGCTAGTAATTGGATTGAAAAAGTTACCGGTCAACAAGAAATCCTGAATAAAATAGGGGGAAGAAAATATCAACCATTCCTAGTCCAAAACCAAAGCATACTTACCGCATTTGGAGAAGAACAAACGGACACTCCCAACGTTAGCAAGTCGTTCCTTATCATCGTCGATGCAACAGAGGAAAGGGAGATAAAACTCCTCAGTACACTTAAAAAAATCGAGGGAGATGTGAAATCGGCCAAAACGGTAAATATAGCTTATGCTGGAAACCATCAAAACCTTGACAATATAAGAAAATTATTAGAGTGTGGTTTGTTAGGAACCATAGAAAAGTTAAAATTAATGACACTCGGAACTAATGGCGGAACGGAAGAGCCAGGGAAGATAATAGTAAGATCCACAGAGGGGAAAACTTTTGCCGAACTGGTAAAGGGGGTTAAGGAGGCTGTTGGAGAAAAATGGGGGGCCAATATTAAAACGATCAAAACCACCAGAGATGGCTCCGCCCTGCTCTACACGGACGTAGCCAATACAGATGGCCTCAGGAGAGACATCGCTGAGATTCGAGGAATGGACGCTCTCATAGGCGGTATAAGACACGTGGAGGTACTAGACCTGGACCCCACAGTGACAAAAGAGGATGTCATAGAAGAACTTAAAAATACTGCATCGCCGGAGGAAATAAAGTATGTTACACTAGATGGACCACGCCCCACAACATCAGGGATGCAAATTGCGACAATTAGTGGACCAAGGTCACTGGGGGACAGGTTAATCCAAGCCGGAACACTCCGGATCGGCTGGACGGCCTGTAGGCTAAAAGAAAAAATCAAGATAGACCGATGTCTGAATTGCCTTGACATCGGCCACACAGCCTGGAGATGCAACGAGACAAGGAGGAGAGAAAAAGCAGTGCCTCAAATGTACAAAGCCAGGGCACCTGGCAAAAGATTGTGAAGCTGTGGCCTTCTGCGCCAGATGTGGCAAGGAGGGGCACAGATTGGACTCCTACTCTTGTCCTTACTACAAGGACATGGTATACAAGAGTAGGGGGGCCCGGCAATACTGATGACAGGACCCTTTATTCATTATTATTATTATTATTATTATTATTTATTTCCAGGCTCAAGTTACACCCTGCACCTTGCATCTGTGCTGCACCCTATATACTAAATAACCATGTTAAACATCTTACAAATTAATTTAAATCATTGCAAGGTTGCTCACGATCTACTAGATCAGAATATCCTTGAAAAAATTATAAGTTTGGCTCTGATAAGCGAGCCAAACGAGAACAGATCGAGAGAATGGGGAGGGGATAAGGAAGCGAAAGTGTGGGTGGATAGCTCAACATACGTGTCGGGTAGAGGTGTGGGGACTGGTCACTCGTGGGCTGACATCGGGAACCTGCGGGTGATCAGTTGCTACATCTCTCCTAACGGGACGGATGAGGAGCTAGGGGAGATACTGGACTCTATTAGCCGAACAGTGAGAGAAGCGAGAGGGAAGGATGTGCTGGTCGGGGGGGACTTTAATGCTAAGTCGCCTTTATGGGGCTCCCCTATTAGTAACACGAGGGGCAGAATTGTCTCCGATTGGTACTTCTCAGAAGACTTATGCCTCCTGAACTGGGGAAACACCCCGACATTCCGAAGGAATGATCAGGAGTCCCACATAGACCTGACTTTCTGCACAAGGTCAATAGTGAGGAGAGTGAAATGGGAGGTACTAGATGAGGAAGAGACAAAAAGTGACCATCAGTATGTTTTTATTCAAATTAGAGAAAGAGAAGAAGAGGAAAGAGTAAGTGAGGATACGGGGTGGAATATAAACAGTCTGAATTTAGAATGTCTGCATGAATTTTTAGATGAGAGAGTAAGAGAAGAGAGTATAGAGACACCGGAACAGCTGAGAGAAATAGTGAGAAGAGCATGCGACGTAGCGATGAAGAAAAGGTATAAGGGAAAGAAAAAAGGAACATTTTGGTGGAATGGAGAAATTGATGAGAGTAGGAAAACCTGCATCAGAGCTAGGAGGACATTCCTGAGAGAGAGAAAGAGAGAAGGAAGAAGTGAAAGAAGTGAGAGCCTACTTAATACATATAGAGCAGAAAGGAACGCGCTGACATGGAAGATTAGGAAGGCGAAGGAAAGCTGCTGGAAGAGGGTATGCGAGGATCTAGAGAAGGACATATGGGGAAAAGGATATAAAATTGTAACTAAGAAGATAGGCCGAAAACTGCCACTGATCCCTTCAAACATCAGGGAAAAAATCATAGATGGCCTCTTTCCCACCCACCCTCCCTGTGAATGGGAGGAGACTGAAATGGGGGAGGCCCCGGAAATAACAATGGAGGAATTAATAACAGCGATGCTAAGCACGAATACAAAGAAAGCTCCCGGCCCAGACCTCATACATCCGAAGATAGTCAGAGAGGTCGTGATGAGAATTCCACAAACTATCCTGACTATCTTCAATAACATCATGGAACGTGGGCAGTTTCCGAAGGTGTGGAAACAAGCGAAGGTGGCTCTTATACCGAAGCCAATAAAAAACCAGGGCGACCCCACAACTTACCGCCCCATATGCCTTCTGAACACCTTCGGGAAACTGTACGAAAAAATCTTGCTCAATAGACTGTTAATAGAAGTAAAAGACAAGAACATTTTATCAGAGCGACAGTTCGGTTTTCTTCCCGGTAGGTCAACTATCAGCGCCGCCCAACAGGTGCTGGATTTGGCCAGGGAAGAAATCACTAAAACCTGGAGGAAAAGGAAGCTCTGCCTGGTCATAGCAGTGGACATATCGAACGCGTTTAATTCCGCCCCTTGGAGAGTCATTATAGAAGAAATGACAACCAAGGGGGTATCTAAATACCTGCTTAAGACCTTCCAGTCCTATTTGAGCGAAAGGGAGATAGTGGGAGAGGAATTCCAGCGCACCCTGACAGCGGGCGTACCCCAGGGGAGCATAACGGGCCCCACCCTCTGGAACATACTGTACAACGGTGTCCTCGACCTTGAAATGCCAGAGGGAGTGACACTGATAGCGTACGCGGACGACCTGGCGGTCATAGTAAAGGCAACAACAGCGGACCAGCTAGAGGCAGCAACTGCAACGGCCATGTCAAAGATAACCTGCTGGATGGAGCAAAAAATGCTCAAGATCGCCCCCGAAAAAACGGAAGCAGCCCTTTTAATAGGTAGAAAAAAATGTAGACCCATCAACCTCGAAATACTGAACAAGAGGATACCTATTAAAAGGGAAATCAAATATCTAGGAGTAATACTAGATCAAAGCCTGAATTTCGGGAGGCATCTCGAGTATGTCTGCAATAAAGCAGACAGGACCACCAAGAGCCTGGTGAGGGTGATGCCCAGTACCGGAGGCGCGGGGGAACAGAAGAGAAAAATAATGTGCGGGGTCATTGAGTCCATCATCCTCTACGCCGCCCCGGTATGGGTATCATGCCTCAAATATAAAAAATATCAGGAGCTGCTCATCCGACAGCAGAGGAAAGTCCTCTTGAGAGTAGCGCGAGCCTACCGGACCGTCTCGAACGAAGCGCTGTCAGTGATTACCTCCACGATACCTCTGGACCTCAAGGCCGAAGAGCGAGGACACACGTACGGCAGGAGTGATGAGGAAAAGGAACAAGCAAGGCAGGGAACGATAGAGAGATGGCAAAGCAGATGGAACAGTACGGAAAGAGGACAATGGACCAGGATCTTAATTAAGGACATTGAACCCTGGGTTCACCGCAGACACGGACAGACAGACTACTACACAACTCAGGTCCTCAGTGGTCACGGCTGCTTCGGGGAGTACTTGTTCCGGTTCAAGAAGTGGTCCACATCAAAATGCCTCTTCTGTGACGAAACAAATGACACCCCAGCACACACCTTGTTTGGATGCATAAGATGGGACCAGCAGAGGAATGACCTCAACACCAAAATAGGTAAAACACTAAATCCCGACAACATTGTAAACAGCATGATGGAAAAAGAAGAAAATTGGAACAACATCACACAATATTTTACGAGAGTAATAAAGGAAAAAGAAAACGTAGAACGGGCCCTGCAACGCTCCGGCACTGGTCGAATATAAACAGTCGGCACGCACAAAGCAGAACATAAACACAGATAACGGGCACAGGTGTGAGGTCATTACCCCATTGTAAATAATAAACAAACACGCACGCGCCATGATGTCTGAAGCGAGGAGAGAGGCGAGTAGGCTGGCGGGGAAGGGGGGGGAGAACCAGTTTGTTCCCACGCTTGCTTGTCTCTCTACATAGCGTAAATAGTAAACAAACACGGAAGCGCCATGATGTCTGAAGCGGGGAGTGAGGCGAGTAGGCGGGCGGGGAAGGGAGGGGAGATCCAATCTGTTCCCACGCTTGTCTCTCTCTCGCAACTATAGGGTGCACAAGGGTAAAGTGTAGGGTGCGCAATAAGTTGTGTTACTCAACTCATTACTAAATTTGGTAACCTTTACATAATTATTATTTTTACTTGGTTTTATCTCAAAACTCATTTGTTTTGATTTTACTTCTGCATCACACTGATTTCAAATGAACCTGGTATCTGTTTAACTTGAACATGGTATAAGGTAATAGGTATCGTGTTATTATTATTATGAGTATTGTTGCTATTACCATTGTATATATCTAACTATTTACCTACTATTCTAATGTTTGTGGTTACCCAATCTGGTATTTATTTTTATTTTTATTATTTTTTCTTTTTGTAATGTTGAATTCCACTGCTTTCTTTTCTTTAAACTTACTGTTGCTGATAATAGTAACTGAGTTTGTTGCTATTATCAATGTAAAATATTTATACAACTATTTACCTACTATAACTATGAAAATGACCCTGGTATTGTATTGAATGCTTACTATGGTAATGTTTTACTGTACTAAGCGGAACCTGGTAATTTGGTATTTTGCTTTGTTTAAACTAAGGGTTTTATTTCAGTCTAATGTTTGTGGTTACCCAATCTGGTATTGATTTTTATTTTTTATTTTTTCTCTCTGTAATGTTGAATTCCAATGCCTTCTTTCTTTAAACTTATTGTTGTTGATAATAGTAACTGAGTATTGTTGCTAGTATCAATGTATATTATATCTAATTATTTACCTATTGTAATTATGAAATTGAACCTGGTGCTGTATTTGAATGCTTAAAATGGTAATGTTTTACTATACTAAGCGGCACCTGGTAATTTGGTATCTTGCTTTGTTTAAACTAAGGGTCTTATTTCAGTCTGCTGAGTGGGGTTACCTACCCAGTTTAAGTACTGATTTTTTACATTACTTTTTCTTTCTGTACTGTTGAATTTCTCTGCTTTCTTTTCCTATTTTAAACTTGCAATAATTAATTTTTCTGCTTTATTTGTAAAGGGGATGCACAGCGCTTTGATATTATTATCGATATACCGAGGTGGTTTAGTGGGTCGCATCTTCGAGCTCTCAATAAGTCGCGCTGTCTGCGGTGTGGATAGGCGGGTCGGTCTCCCCGATACGCCCTCCCCGCGGCAAGGGCTTGACTTACGACATGGCTCGGAGATGTAAACCCCACACTGCCTTGGGTGATATCCAGGGGCGTCCTTTGACCGCGTCAGCTTAGGGTATCTTCTATAGCGCCTGAAGCGGTCTTGGAAGATTCCACGCACACGGAAAACAAATATGCACTGTGCAACCTCTAATCCGTTTTGTAAAATATGTCTTGATAGCAGGAAGCCCCGAAGTAATGTCTGGTGACGGTTCCGGGGTCTCCATTGCTACAAAAAAAAAAAAAAAAAAAAAAAAAAAAAAAAAAAAAAAAAAAGGTTAGGTTTTTGGTTTTGGTTAGGTTAGGTTTGGTTAGG
>JAMCCL010000147.1:0-65920 GCA_024516035.1 Bactericera cockerelli
AAAGAGTGAGAAAGAGAATATTCTGTTGTTTGTTAACTAAAGATACCTTTTTGCAGGAACCCAAGCCAACGATACTCGTAATAAAAACATACAAAACATTTTAAAAACTTTGTGAAAAGTTTGTATTCCTCTTCTCTCTCTAGAAATATATCTCTCTCTCTTTCTCTCTCTCTCTCTCTCTTTCTCTCTCTCTCTCTCTCTCTCTCTTTCTCTCTCTCTCTCTCTCTCTCTCACTGTGACGTATGCTTTCCTTTTGTCTCCGTTTTTTTTTCAGGAAACTAAATCGGTCCTTGGTTTGAGCTCCATATTATAATATTAAAAAGATATTTTGAAAAATTCTAAATGATATTTCGAAAGTTCTAAATGATATTCTGAAAGCCTAGCTTTTTCCCTGTGTTGTCAACCTATAAAAATCAACAAACTTTACTGAAAAATGAGAGAGAAAACATAAAGCAAAGCAAAATATAATAAAAATAATAATGATACTATTATTGTTGTTGTTTTTTTTATGACTATGTTGATGATGGTAAAAAAGAAGAAAAAAAAATACAAAGAAAAAAAAAAGATGAGAAGACTTCAAAGAAATTTTAATTTTAGCCAAAGTGTAAAATGTAACATACATACATACCTACCTTCATATCATACATATCCATATGACTATATGTTTACGGATGCAAGACAAGGGATCAAAGAGATGGGCGGGTCTTTAAATAAGAGGAGAGAGTGTTGTAGATTAAGAATGAGTATGTTAAATAAGGAAAGAGAAAGAGATGCAAAAGAGAGGCTGAAAAAAAATTGAGAGAGAGAGAATGTAGATTGTAGACGGTATAGGATAGTGTAGAAGTACTAGAAATAGCAACATGTAAATTGAGGAGAAAGATAAAGAGGTATAGTTGGGGGTATTAGACATAGCAAAAAAACTCGTGCGAATATCACATATCAGGCAGTAAAAAGTATAGTGATTAGTGATCATATTTGTGTTCGTCCAGAAATATTATCAGCTTAAAGAACGGACCGCAACAACAATTTTTTACTTTCCTTATCCTATAATAAGGAAAGTATTGTATTCGTCGAAAATTTGACCTACCCAGTTTTTCACATTTCTGGACGAATTATAGCCTCAGGATACCAAAAAAGTTGTTTTCAGCCATTGGTCCGTGCGTCTGTCTGTCTGTCTGTCTGTCTGTGTGTAAACAGGATATCTCGAGAACGGTAAGAGCTAGAGACTTGAAATTTGGTATGCTAATTATAATTATACATCAGACAAACCACGAAACTTTTGGTTGCAATCGGCCGCAGACTGCGGCCGCAGGACCGCAAATATTGGCCGCAAGTGCCGCTTCTTTGAATTGGTTAAAGATACAAAAAAATATTAGAGAACAATTATGTCTTAGATTAAAAAATAATAGGGGTCTCTTCTGATCATTTTTTTGATATCTTGAACTTTTTGGACCTCGGCCCCAATTTACCGGTATTTTGGGGGGGGCCCGCTTTGATTAACTTTTTTATTATTTATCGTAGATGGGGGTTGTGACATATCAAATCCAATGATTTTGAGGTGCTGATTACGAATTTGATATTGATTTTTAGCTAAATCTTACCTTTGAGTCACCAGTGGCTTTTGGTCCTGTTCCAATTCCTTATAATTATGATAAGGAAAGTCGTGTGATGTTTACACCAGATTTTTATCCTTTGAAATACTAGAAAGTAAAAAGAAAGAAAGAGAAGGAGAGAAGTCCTGGAGGTAAGGGCGGGAGAGGAAAACGGAATCTAGATGAAAAAGTGAAGCAGGCTGTTTACTTTTTAACATTCTCATCTACTTCCCATCCACTCTGTACATCCAATACTAATTATGTACAGAGCTTGTGTACAGTGCTCTGTACTTCCAATACTAATTATGTAGCTTCTGTACAGTGCTCTGTACTTCCAATACTAATTATGTCAAAGCTTGTGATGTTAGCTTTGCGCAAATATAATTTTATCAAGGTACAAATACATAGGTACTTATTGTTCAATACAACATATCTTATTCCTAGCCCAACACGTGCAGTATTGATTAAGGCACTATTTATTACATTAGTATATTCATGTACATCTAATACAATTTCTCACTTTTCTGTTTATACTGATACTGATATTTCTAACCTATGTTTCTCACATATGCATGTACCAGCACCTATTATGGTTTGACTGTAGAAATACAGAGTGTCTCAAAAAAACGTGACCAAAATTCTAGGGCTGACAGCACTTATCCATGCTTCACTTATTCGGAAAATCTTCACGAAGAAATTGGAAGTTAGCATCCGCTTAGCATCAATTTCTGAAAATATGTTCGAGAAATACACTCATATCATATTAAATTACATAAAGATTTGTATGTAATTCAAAAGCAAATTTTATGATTTTCAAACCATGAATTTAATTTTAACTTAGCAGAAACACAGATAGGTAAAGCGAATTTTGTTCCCAATTTTCACGAATATAGGTAAGTGGTTAAGCATAAGCACTGGCTTGCCATGCGGAAGGTCCGGGGTTCGAATCCCCGCGCCGACAAAAAAATGTATTCAAAATTTGGTTACAGTTGTATGAAAGGGATACCTTCCGGTGCTCTCATGTTGACCCATTTCCTAAATGGGAAGTATTGTGTCACTTTTTGCCCATCAGAGGCAGACATAATATGGAATGGGCAGGCTACAACACAGACCATAATCGTGTACAGAAGCTCCTGTTTAATGGCCACGAAATAAAGTATTTCTAACAAAATACTATCGATTTTTTAAGATTAATATCAACAATGCGAGTTTTCAACCGAGCAAGAAAATAATAACAACTAAAACACACAGTAAAAAAACTATGAACAACAACAAAAATGACAGCAACAAAAACTCTGAGGCTTGAAAAGCTCATAGAAACTTTTATTATTCTTCTGAGGTAAAAACCTTGAACTTTTTAGTATTTGGAATGACATAAATGTTTCAACCTATCCTAACAAGCAGGCAAAAAGAGATCCATACAATATTAAGAAGTGAGATGAAAACTTGGAGCCTCCAGAGAAATTTGAGAACAATATGATAAGCTCCTTGAGCTGACATGTCTTGGAAATTGTTGTGATAGAAGGTAGAGAGGAGTATAGGAGGTAGAGAGGAGGAGAGCAGGTAGATAAAAGCAAGATGTAGGTCATGAAGAGAATATCTCAAGAATCCTAATAGAAAATACTTTGACATTTCGCAATCACCTATAGGAGATATTCAACGGAATGAATAAGCTACATTAAGGACGACAAACGTAAAAAAGAGGTAGTATTATTATTTTTACAAGTAAAAAATATGCAGAAGGCTTTGAAAAATTCCTATCTTTACTTCCGAGAGTATAATTATTTATGTCTCCTGCAATCCTCCCAGTTTTGAATTTGACCTCGAAATACGTCTTGGATTTACTACTGAAATAATGGAACTTATTAGTCCTAATCGGACATAAAATATGGCGATATAACTATTATTATGGTTAAAGGAGGTATCATGAAAATTGCAAGGATGCTCAATAAGCAGAAGATGAAGGAACAACTTGAGTAATAAAGACAACCCAAGGAGACAGATAGGACAGAGCAGAGACACATCACTAACCTCACATCAGATTGAGGAAGGCACTGTACTTTATCTTTGTCAGGTTTGGACCCCACTGGGAGGAGAGGGAAGAGTTTTCCACCAATACATACACACAGTACGTACAAACTTTCTATAATCAAAATCCCAAACTTATACAGAAGGTACTTGTTAATAGTAGACAGTTATTTGTATTTAATCTACTTACCTAATGGCAGTACGGCGATAAACTGTCATAATTTCTCTTTGGGAATAGAAAAAAATATTTTTTTTAATGATAAAATAAGAAAGATCATTTAATTTTTTACTTTCCTTATCCTATAATAAGGAAAGTATTGTATTCGTCGAAAATTTGACCTACCCAGTTTTTCACATTTCTGGACGAATCATAGCCTCAGGATACCAAAAAAGTTGTTTTCAGCCATTGGTCCGTGCGTCTGTCTGTCTGTCTGTCTATCTGTGTGTGTGTGTGTGTGTGAACAGGATATCTCAAGAACAGTAAGAGCTAGAGACTTGAAATTTGGTATGGAAATTAATTTCATACACCAGACGAACCACGAAACTTTTGGTTGCAATCGGCCGCAGAATGCGGCCGCAGGGCCGCAAATATTGGTCGCAAGCGCCGTTTCTATGAATTGGTTAAAGATAAAAAAAAAGTTAGAGAACAACATTTTCTTAGAATAAAAAAATAATAGGGGTCTATTTCCATCATTTTTTTGATATCTTGAACTTTTTGGAACTCGGCCCCAATTTACCGGTATTTTGGGGGGGACCCGCTTGGACTAACTTTTTTATTATTCATCCTAGATGGGGGTTGTGACATATCAAATCCAATGATTTTACGGTGCTGATTACGAATTTGATGTTTATTTTTAGCTAACTGTTACCTTTGAGTCACCAGTGGCTTTTGGTCCCGTTTCCATTCCTAATTAATATGATAAGGAAAGTCGTGTGATGTTTACACCAGATTTTTTCAAGATCATTATTATGAATTCTAAAATATTGTATTTTCTAAAATTTTGTCAATTTTCAACACTAACAGATTAATAATTTATATCTTTGTACAATTTATAACTTGAAAATCACCTTTTTAAGGTCTTCATTTCTCTTTTGTTTTCAATATTTTGTTTATTTATGACCATCTATAAAAGAACAGTATTTTCCTAATTGAAAAAAAGGGTAAGTGTTCCCTTAAAAAATCATTCTCTTCAACTCGTGTCCCAAGATCCACGCCTGTATTTGTTAGCAATGAGGTAAAGAACAAATTCAAGACAAGCTGAGAGCTTAAGGAAGGAGGAGACAAACAAGGAGCAAGAAAGAAAAGAAGTTTGGGGCAGGGAGATTGGGGAGAGATGTAATCAATCCTTTTCCAGACTTTTTGGACTAGAAAACGTGTCTTGAATGATAACCAAGGTATTTGGTGCCCCTGTTTTTTCCTCGTTTGTCTTTCGTTTGTTAAGGAGGGGATATAGTATTACTCTGGGAGGGTAAAGAGGGAATCTTGTATTTCCAGACTGTGTTTGGCTTTTACCTTCACCTTTGCAATGATTGTTTTGGTCAAAGTAGATAAAAAGAATACCTTTGTGGGTTGTGACGTTGAAAATAATCGAGTGATGGTTTTGGTGAGATATATTTACGAGTATGTATAGGTAGGTACCTATGTGTTGGTCTTGTTTTTGTTTTTTGTATGACTGTTTCGGTGACATTTTTAGGTAAAATAAGAATAATCTTAGGCTCTGTGGCTTTTGTTTAAAACAAATTTTGTCCTCTCTGTCTTTTCAACTAAATTTGGAACATTAATATTATGGTGACAGAAGAAGAAGCAGATAGTAATTAAATTCATAAATATCTACTTAAAAGTATAAGAAAATAATATTTTTTAGTACAGAATAAGACAGTAGATCAATCATTTAATCAATACTAATTTCAATAAAAATATTGTAGGTAGTATACAATTTGAAACAAGTAACTTCGCGATTTGAAATACGTATTAATAAAATATAGTAATTTATGAGTTTTGAAATTGGAACTGGGGAAAAAAGCGTGGTAGTCAAGTAATGTTTGATGTTTTGACAGAGTGCCTTGTTACAATACGAGGGGGGACCCAAAAGTAACGGGAATTAGGTGGTGGGGGGAACACGGAGGGGGGGATTGGGTTCTCCAGTGATTCTATTTCAAGCGGCTACTCTCCCAAGTAAGTGTGCGAAGTTCATTTGCTGTGAGTGCTTTCGTTCGTCCGTGAAATTTTTTCTAGTGAAACGACTTTTTTCGTTTCGGCGAAAACTTGAAATGGCTTCAAGAACGGACGAAAACATTGAACAAATCAACATTCTTGTCCATGAAGACCTGGCCGAACCATCGATCAACTTTATGAGATGTCTGGATTGTCATGGAGTTCAATTCAGAGGATTGTAACCGAAGATTTGATCATGAAGAGGATTGCAGCCAAATTTGTTCCTCGCCTTCTCTCCGACGATCAAAATAAGGAGCGTCGACTTCAGGCCTGTCTGGAGCTGCAAAATCAGTTGGATGAAGACCCAGATTTTTTTCTCAAGGTTATAACTGGCGATGAATCATGGAGCTACGGCTATGACCCCGAAATTTTGACAGACACCCATTGTTCTCCGCACTCAGCCATTTCACGTTGCCATTTCACGTTTTCGCCGAAACGAAAAAAGTCGTTTCACTAGAAAAATTTTCACGGACGAACGAATAAACTCACAGCAAATGAACTTTGCACACTTACTTAGGAGAGTAGTCGCTTGAAATAGAATCACTGGAGAACCCGATCCCCCCCTCCGTGTTCCCCCCACCGCCTAATTCCCGGTACTTTTGGGTCCCCCCTCGTATCATTGGCTATAGGCTGTGTCAAAATTTCAGCAAGCAGGTAACATTTTTTAGGAGTTCAGCAACTAAAACCATCTCAAGTTTCTCAAGACAAACATTCATTACTCTCGATCTCGATACTCCATCAAATATGGACAAAAGAAATAGTGAAATTATCATGGGTGTACAACTTGGTACATTCACCAACACCAGAGTACTGGAGAGTAATAATATATATATATTTATTTATTTACACTTTTTTTTTTTTTTTTTTTTTTTTTTTACAAAACAATCATCAACAACAACAAAAAACATAACAATAATTTTAAAAAAAACTTAGAAATATGTACAAAAAGAAATATTAATTTTTATTACAATTGTTTTGTAATCCGGGACGAAGTTAATGCCTTAGGCATTCTCTGCCACTTAATACTTCATTATAACTAATTATAAAATTCATATGGACACATTTTAAGTATACCTAAGGTATATCTGTTGTTGTTACGGCATGCTAGAGTTGATGGTCTACTGACGTGATTTTGACGACTTATTCTAGCCTACACAATAACTATTCGGACACGAGCCATTTATTTTCGAGGGTACTAAAATCTTAAATATAGGGAGCTATGGGTGTTTGGGTTTGCTTAGTCTTACTGGTCTACTCCTTGTTTATTGTCTTCAAAACAGACTCTAGGAAGACCTATAGTGAAGATGATTAAAAAGGTGTTATGCATGATAACAAATAGGAATGAAAGGTTGCACCACTTTCCAAAGAACCTGTGATCTTTTCCGAGATTTCTTATACAACAATAATTTTCATGATTGCTTCAATACTAATCTCCCGCTGAGAGGGCGGGTTTTAGAGAAAGAGTGTAGGGGGACTCCTTTGCTAAAATAAATATCAAACATAATGAACAGTTAGAAAGTAATCACTAACAAGAGGAACAAGACGCAAAGCAAATTGGAAAGTTCTTATTTTTTGTCGTTGAAAACCTTTGAGCTTTTGACAAAGAGGTAGAATTTATCGAATTGCGTTAGTCGAGACTTTTGAGGGGAGTCGAGTGCTGAGAGAAAGAAGTTTAGGGTTTAGGGTTCTCTGTACTGGGTTTGCTCTCGTACTTCTTATGCTCCAACAGTTCCAGGGATATTCAAATTTGGTGTTATACTTGATCGCCTATCAAAATGTAAATGATTTCGCTAAGGTATAACAAATTTTGTGTTTGGTCGACAAGCAAGTGGGCTTTATGGGCTGAGTTATAAAACATGATTAAGGGCGGAATTAATAGACAACATCAATAACTTAAGTCGTTGGTAAGTGTCGGTTTTCCCTATCTTACACAGTACGCAATGGGTGACTTAGCGCCACAGAGGTATTACAAAAACGTCTATTAATTCCGCCCTAAATTTCACAGAAGGCAGGCCCATTCCCAAACAAATTGAGGGACAGTTCATCTAATCTTAAATTTATTCCTGCTTCATAATTCGGCACTAAAAGAACAATTTTGTTCACTCTTGAAGTCTTTTTTTTACTCTTTAGCAAAGCCGGTAGCAAAAATAATTCGACTTTAATCATGACCAGGAAATGAGTGTAATCATTCATTATGCTCTTTAAAACTTTTGTGCAACTAATGTGCGGGATTCGCTTGTACATGAGAACCCCTGTTTCCATAATTCATGAATCTTCTTACTGAGAACAGTAGTTAATATGCTGGCAATTTTTGAATTTCATTTTTTCTCCCAATGGTTGGATAGAATATAAAAAAAGAATTTTATAGTCTCCTATATTTTCATTTACTATTATAATGAAAACTATAGTATAATTTTGAATCATAATCATCCTTTGAAACTCTGTACCTATTCACATTTTCATCATCCTGTACATTCCTAATATATGTAGCTGCTAAATGTATAGTACAGGGTGGCGCATTGCGCATGACCACATTTGAAATTGTTACCATGCGTTTAATATTTGAGTTATGATATTGAAATAAAAAGTATTTTATAGAAAAAATGTGGAAGTTTATTTAACATGAGTCAATTTTTCACGTCCAACATCTCCGCGTCAAATTTTTCCGGTCGTGTGATTTCCCGGAATGGGGACGTACTGTGGCCGCCACGCTCACGCTCACCCGAACTCACTCCTTGTGATTTTTTTATGGGGATATCTGAAGGCCAAAGTTCATGTCGACAAACCTCGTACCCTTGCTCACCTGAAAGACACTATCCGCCGTGAAATCGCTCGGATTCCTGAGGAGATGTTGGTGAACGTGATGCTCTAGCGAGCGTCTCGAAGAATGTGTAACTCGACAAGGACGTCTTTTGTCGGGCATCATCTTTCATAAGTGAAAAACTGACTCATGTAAATTAAACTTCCACATTTTTCCTACAAATTACTTTTTATTTCAATATCTTAGCTCAATTATTAATCGCATGGTAACAATTTCAAATGTGGTCATGCGCACTGCGCCACCCTGTATAATAGTAAATGGTATTGATAATTTGTAGGTCATAGCGACATAATTAAACTCATCACTAATACCATACACATGTGGAACTAGATTTTTCTTATCAATGACGTATGCAAGGGTATTTACAAAATACCCTGCTCTCTTGATCCAACCACAATCTTTCCTTCTAAAAGTCCCTGCTCTTTCATTGAATTGCATTTCAGCATCAAAGGTAGACATCATAGTGGTTGAACAAGAAATGTTGTAAATAGATCTCTTGGAATTTCCAACAAATAGGCAATTGAAAAAGGCCACAAACCTATTATTGTTTTACAAATTTCTTCTACAAAATAAAGCTATAGGTACTAGAAGTATAGTGGTTCGAAATAAAAATGTTTGCCGAATTTGACAAAAAGAGTGAAATAAAATCATTCATATCGTCAAAAAGTGAGAAAGTTGATGAACAGTCATAGGAAAACAATGGACGATTTTATTAATTTTCCATATTATTTTGTTTTCCTTCAATACTTGATGTGCAGTATAAATGCACTATGTACGAGTATATGCGAACTGTGCATGCTTACATAACAGGTATGCAAGTAACAATACCTAATATACCACTAGAAATTTTATTTAGATCCGTAGATATAAGGCTTTTATTTTTAAGATCCGCATTCAAGATAGGAGGATACATTCCAATTTAGATCCATGGATAAGAATAATGACTCGTAATTATAGTGGCCCATTCACCATCAAGAGGATCAGCAAACAAGATGGTGCCACGATAGCGAAGGCTTTCATCTTTCTTCTCGTTCTAATGAAAATATATTCCATCAGCTTTTGAGAGGTCTGCATGCATTAAACTTTCATACACGGAGAAACCTTCCCAGCAGAGAAAAGTCAAGAGTCTATTCATACGACTTTACCGGGCGAAGAATTTCTAAAGGAAGAAAATGAAAAAATGAAAAAGAATGAGAAAGAAACCGGATTGAAATAAGAGAAAATGATATGCACACTTTGGTTTTTTTATTTATTTTTTTTTTTTGAAAAGAAAAAGGAAAGCAAGGAGCAATAAAAAAGTAAAAGCAAGAAAAATAAGTAAGGTTACCTTTTCGTAAATAACACAGTTTCTTGTGGATTAGAAAGTAAGGATGCAGGAACTGCAGAAAAAGCAAGCTTCCCTTCTTTTTGTCGATAAGTAACACGGTTTCTTACGGTCTAGATGTGGTCTGAAGGTTTTGGTTTGCGTTAAAGTGCCCTGGGGTTTTGTGGTTTGGAAAGTGAGTACACCAGAGTCCTGAAGGAACGAGTGCACTTTAGATTACTTATTTTAGAGTGCTGTTTACGTCCTTGATAAGTTTCCTGTTTCTGGGAATTGAGGTGAAGTTTTAAGCTTTCTCTTGTGGATGTAAAGCGGTCTGTGTTTTGAATATTGAGTGTTGAGACAGCACTAGAAAGTAGAGAGAGGACCATTGGGGATTGTGAGTTGAAACATGTGTTCCCGATGTAGCACTGAAGAATCTGAAGATAAGTAACTGAAGATAAGAAAGGAGATTCTTCACAGTTTTTAACTTTGAAGACGGGTATACCTTTCTATTATTTTTATTATAATAATTTATCTCTGTCAAATAAATGGAAATGTTGTTAAAAAAAATCTGGTGTAAACATCACACGACTTTCCTTATCTCCCAAAAAGGAGTCGAATTCCGCCACTGGTGACTGAACGGTAACAGATAACTAAAAATCAATGCCAAATTCGTGATCAGCACTTCAAAATCATTTAATTTGATATGTCACAACCCCCATTTAGGATGAATAATAAAAAAGTTAGTCCAATCGGGTCCCCCTACAATACCGGTAAATTGGGGCCGGTTTCCAAAAAGTTAAACATATCAAAAAAATGATCAGAGTGAACCCCTATTATTTTTTTAATCTGAGAAAATGTTGTTCTCTAACTTTTTTTGTATCTTTAACCAATTCAAAGAAGCGGTGCTTGCGGCCAATATTTGCGGCCCTGCGGCCGCAGAATGCGGCCGATTTCAACCAAAAGTTTCATGGTTCGTCTGGTGTATAAAATTAATTACCATACCAAATTTCAAGTCTCTAGCTCTTACCGTTCTGTAGATATCCTGTTCACACACACACACACAGACACACACACAGACACACACACAGACAGACGCACGGACCAATGGCTGAAAACCACTTTTTTGGTATCCTGAGGCTATGATTCGTCCAGAAATGTGAAAAGCTGGGTAGGTCAAATTTTCGACGAATACAATACTTTCCTTATTATAGGATAAGGAAAGTAAAAATACTTCCTTACTTACGAAGTCAGTCCATTGTCTGACAAGACAAATTTGCCTCCTCCATTGGATTCTGTAGACATAACTTTTGAGATTGATCTTAGCTTGACGTGCATATTTTGGTATACGAGTATTATCTGCCCATCTCACTTTTGCATTGCTTCTTGGTCGCTTTCTATTTCACCAGCCATTAGTTCTTTGATGGAATCTTCGATCCTTCTCATACTGTGCCCATACCATTTTACCATTGTATTCCATAGTAATAGTATAGTAGTGGTAGCGGTTGTTTTTGCCCGTACTGACATGTCCCAACGGCTATCTTGAATTATTTTTCAGTGGGGAAGCTTCAATGAAAAGTCCGAAGTGAAAGGCCCGAAAAAACATTGCAGATATAATAACAAATGTCATGGTTTTAAACTTGTAAAAGCTGTTTAATTGTTCGCTTCAAAAAATAATGCTGCGTTAAATTTTTATTTGATGCCAACTAATATTTCGAATTTTTGTTTCGTTTATCTATCTCGAATAAAAAGATAACAATAAAACAAATACGCGAACATATAATTGTCTGGAGCAGAAGGTTTTCATGAGGTACATCGCGTTTCTCTTCAATTATTTCAATTCCGCAGTTCCAGCACCGCCCCAGGGGGCAAGATGAAGTGAGACGATTTAATATTCATATTTGAAATTTAATTTCATATTCATTTAACATTTTGAGAGAGATAATATTTTCATTGCTTTGTTTTTCTTGAATTTTTTTACTATCTCTCTTTTTTTTTCTTGAAATTTTTTCATGATTTTTTTTCCTTCGCAAAAATAATAATAATCTAACAACAGTTGTGGTCGACAGCCATTAAACCGTACTGGCACAACGGAACATTACAGAAAAAATGTTCCCCTCGCTTTCTTTTCAATAGCTCTTTCTCTCTCTCTCTCTTCACGTCTGTACTTCTCTCTCCTCTTTTCAACTTCCCTCTGTCTCCCCTTACCACTTCCTCTTTAGCTCTTGTCCTCTGTCGATCTCTCTTTCTCTTTCTTTTTTTCACTCTTTACAGCTTTTTTAATGTCTAACTGTTATTGTTTCTGAACACCCAAATGGTGCTTTTCTTTTTCTCTCTCTGTCTCTCTTATCACGGGTATGAATATGAATAGTCCGATGGATCTTCATAGCTTGAGGAATGTACCGCTACCTTACGTTTTTCTTGTACTTGCTACCTACATAAGAATAATATACAATATTTTATTGTAATTTGGATTTTTTTTTTGATTTTTTTGGATTTGAAAATAAATTATTATCTCTCTTAGCTTTAATTTTCTATCGAATCCAAGAGGATGAAGCAAGACAGAGATATAGACGTTAGATGATGTTAGATTGAGAGAAAAAGAGGAAAAAAATGTGAGGGTGAAAGGAAAAAAAGAAAAGAATGTAAGGACTGGAGACAGAGATAGAGAAATAGAGATAGTGAAGATAGTGAGGATAAGAGAGAGAGAAGAAAAGTAGGGTACATTCCGTTCCTCATTCTTATTTCTAATTTTAAAATATGTAGTTGAATGCCTGACTATTTGCATTTGCACTCCTTCTTTCTAAAGAGAGGGTTAAAAAGACTCATTATTTCTATAGAGACTCTAATCAAATATCTATTTGATTAGAGCATTGTAAATTTTAAAGGAACTGGATTCAACTGATGATGACTTTGAATTCAATTCAATTCAATTCAATTCAATTCAATTCAATTCAATTCAATTCAATTCATGTTTTATTAATGTTTTTCAATATAAAATAATTGTTAAACACAAGTCAAAAAACACAAAAAAGAAAATAAAATAATACGTACATAAATCTCTATAAAATGTCTACAAACCGTGGTGAGTGTGGTGTATATGTATGTGTGTGGTGGTGGTGGTGTGTGTGTGTGTGTGTGTGTGTGTGTGTGTGTGTGTGTGTGTGTGTGTGTGTGTGTGTGTGTGTGTGTGTGTGTGTGTGGTGGGTGTGTGTGTGTGTGTGTGTGTGTGTGTGTGTGTGTGTGGTGGGTGGGTGTGTGTGGGTGGGTGTGTGTAGGTGGGTGTGGGTGGGTGGGTGTGTGTGGGCTGGCGAAGAGGTAGTAGATAAGAAAGGTAAGTGAACAATAGATATGGGGTTACAGAATTACAAAAAATATCAGAATTCATCCAAATCAGCCATTAAAAAATCTTTATGAGAGTAATAGGCTTTTGACTTCAAATGGTTTTCTACCACAATTTTGAAGGTTTTAGTAGGTAAATTTCTAATGTTTGTCGGTAGCTTGTTAAAGAATGAAATGCCATAATAATTTGTCCCATTTCTTGCCTTATTTACACGATGTATGGCGGGGACCAGGTTTTTACTTGTCCGTGTGTTGTAGGAGTGAACGGCTGTATTGTATTCACTTAAATTTTCTTTCACATGCAGAAGACATTGCAATATATAGATAGAAGGGAGCGTTAGGATGCCAAGGTCAATAAACAGTGGCTTGGCATGTGGTTTGATAGGGAAGGATTTCACCCCACTGACAATGCGTATAGCTTTCTTTTGCAGAATGAAAAGTTGAGAAGCACTGGATGTATGTCCCCATAACAGTACGCCATATGTTAGCAATGAATGTAGAAGGCCGTAATATGCGTTTTTAAGGGTAGACTGGGAAACTTGCTTCTGGAGTCTACGTAGCAAGAATATACGGCTACTCAACTTTTTCGCTAATTTATCTGCATGGGCTTGCCATCTAAGTTGCGGATCTAAACGAAATCCAAGCAGATCTACCGAATCTGGATTTTCAAAATTTTCTAATCTACATAAACTGAAAATTATATGCTGTGTTTTGGCTTGATTTAGATGCAATCTGTTTGTATTAAACCACACCTGTGCTTGCGCTATTGCAATATTATTTTTACGAAGGAGTTCATCTTGATTTTTGTCTTGGACATACAGAGTGGTGTCGTCAGCGAAGATAGTGACCCTTGTATACTCAGGCAAGTTTCCTGGTAAGTCGTTAATGTATATTAAGAAAATTAAAGGTCCCAAGATTGATCCGGTAGGTATTCCCGTATTTACTAAACGCGGGTCGGATACACTATCCCCGACTTTCACTATTTGCGATCTATTCTCGAGGTATGTTTTAAGCAGTTTTATACTCGAACCACTGAACTTGTAATGATGCAGTTTTTCGAGTAGAATGACATGGTTTAATAGTTCAAAAGCTCGAGAAAGATCGCACATAGTAGCTTTAAGGTGACATTTATTATTGAAGCAGGCCGAAATTGAATTTGTTAGAGAGTTGACAGCGTCAGTTGTACAAAGATGTTTACGAAAACCAAACTGGGTAGGTGAAAACAACTTATAATAGTTGAGGAACATAACTATCTGATCAGCCATCACTCTTTCAACGACCTTGCTTAAAACAGGCAGGATGGAAATTGGCCTGTAACTAGATGCTAAATTCTTCTCTCCTTTATTCTTATACACAGGATGAATTAGGCCATGCTTCAAACAGTCTGGGAAAACACCTACTCTAAAACACAGATTTATAAGGTTTGCAAGCACAGGTGTAATTAAGTCAGCAATAATTAAAATTAACTCTAGATTTAGGTCAAAAAAATCCCTAGCCTTCTTCTTAGTCAGTGATTTTATGACATTCTGGATTGTATCACCTGTTACTTCTAAGAAAACAAAATCTTCATCTATGTGGTCAACAGCCACCTGTGAGACCAAGGTTCCGGGTTCTAAAGAAGAGGGCGAAATATTATTTATTAGAGATAGAGGACCATCGCAAAAATTTACATTAAACTCGTTTGGTGTTATCAAGCTTTTTTCTGCCAAGTTTTCCTTAATCTTATGGTTGTTATTTATTATTTCCCAGGCTGCTTTATTTATATTATCAGTTCTCGCCAACCGATTATCATTTAAGGATTTTTTGAGTATGTCCAGGGCATATCGATATTTTTGGCGTGCTTGTCTTTTTCTGCTAGCAAGATCGGGTGACGGACAACTGCTGTGCAGTTCACTCAGTAACCGTAGATCAGAGCGTAGACGTTTAAGTTCTGGAGTGAATTTAAAAGTTTTCTTTTTATTTTGTTGTATTAATTTAGACTTCTTAGGGAAGGCAATTTTCGCCCCATCAGATAAGTTTTGTTGGAATATTTCAAACTTTTTATCGGGGGTTATGTTTGAGTCATTCGCGAAATCCCAGTTTAACCTCTGTATAATATTACGAAAGGAAATTTTTCCCGCTTCGGTAATGGGTCTCGTCTTTACTATTTTACTTGTAACGGGAGGTAAGTCTACAGGGATAGTTACTACCTGTGCCTTATGGTCAGAATAACCGGGATCTAATACATTTGCTTGGAATTCATTTTTACTAAAGTTTAAAAAAATGTTATCTATACAGTTATTTCCCCGGGTTGATTCATATACTGTACGGACAAAACCAAAAGTTCCCATCAAGTTAGAAAATGACCTGTTTTCGTTGCAGTTTATATCATTAAAATTAATATTCCAATCTCCACAAAGACATAAATTTTTATCCGCACCGATTGTATTTAGAATATTCTCTAGGATTTCGTAGAATTGGCGAAAATTGCTATAACACGGAGATCTATAAAAACACAAAACCAGAATGTCATAGTCAATGAGTCTCACCCCCACAACCTCACAAATAGAGTCAATAGAATATCGATTAAGGGAGTCTATTATTTTAAAGTTCAAGTCTCTACGAAGATAAATAAGGACACCTCCATATGATATTCCTCTAATTAGAGTTGATCGAGATCGAGAGACAGCAACACGGTAGTCGGTCATGTTACAATATTGCTCATCACCAGATACCAACCAATGTTCTGTGATGCTAATTACTGCAGGAGAAAATGAACTGCTGCTTAATAGGCTCTCTAGCATATCTATTTTATTTCTGAGGGACCCAATATTCATATGGAAAATAGCTATTTTGTTTTGGTCAGAATGAGATATAATATTTAGCACTGATGTAGAAGTATGTATACTAGTACGCCTATCACTAGTTGTTGCTATTGTTGTTGTTGTAGGTTTGTTAATAGATAATTGGGGTGAGAAATCTATAGTAGTGGGATTTAAAGTAGGTTGACTAAAATGGGTTTCAGGCTTAGAATCGATAGAGAGTGTGGAAGAAATATTATCAGATGCTGATTCGTCATGTGCTAATGAAAATTTTTATGATGAGTAGGTAGAGAGAGGGGGTAGGTAGACTGAGGGGTAGAATGGTTGTTAGGTAGAGAGGGGGGGTAGATGGACAGATGGGCAGAATGATTATAAGGCAGAGAGGGGGGGTTGGTAGACAGAGGGGTAGAATGGTTACCAGGTAGAGAGGGGGGGTAATTTCCCCAGTACTGAGGTGCAGATGGTGCACCAGAAGGTAGTGAGTAGTGAAGGTTTGTGATGAGGTACCGAGGGGTTAGGGTTTTGATGAGGTAGTGAAGAGTGATAGTTTTGATAAGGTAGTGAGGGTTGAGTGTTATGATGAGGTAGTGAGGGTTGAATGTTATGATGAGGTAGTGAGGGTTGAGTGTTATGATGAGGTAGTGAGGGGTGAGGGTTGTGTTGACGTAGTGAGGGGTGAGGGTTATGATGAGGTAGTGAGGGTTGAGTGTTATGATGAGGTAGTGGGGGTTGAGTGTTATGATGAGGTAGTGGGGGTTGAGTGTTATGATGAGGTAGTGAGGGGTGAGGGTTGTGATGGGGTGCGGGTGGGCTAGGTAGTGAGGGATGAGGGTTGTGATGAGGTAGTGAAGAATGATGGTTATGATGAGGTAGTGAGGGATGAGGGTTATGATGAGGTAGTGAGGGGTGAGGGTGCTGTTGCCATGGAGGATGGTTAAACTGTAATGTTATGGGTTCATTTTCTGGGAAACAATTTGTATTATTATACCTGTAGTTCGACATTATAGGTGCAAGTGGAAGTGTGTTATTGTGTTCCTGCTGAATTGTATAACATTGTAAAGGTTGAGTTGGTGGTACTTGGTGTTGACTATTATTCGGTTGTGGTGTGTTGCCTTCGTGATGTAGGATAGTTGTTGGTTTGTTATTGACTTGTATGGTTTGGGGTCCCTTTGTAATTGTTGGAATGTAATTGGGTGAATCTATTATTTTTTTTGTTTTATGTGGTTCTTTATTGTTTGAAGAAAGAGATGTTATTGTAGTTTTGCTTTTTATCCATTGCGTGTTTCTCTTCTTTTTATTAGAATTGTTTGGTAAATTTTGTACTTTATTTTTTGTACTATTTTCTGTGTTATTTGTTTTGTTGGTAATTACATCAATTATTTTGGAACTTAGCCATTGCTTTCCTTTCCTACCTATGTGAACCCCATCTTGTGCCAGATGTTGTGGTTTGAGAAAGCTATGGGTATTTATAATGTGTATATTTTGATAATTAGAGCAGTGATGTTTTATTTTTGTGTTTAAATTAATGATATTTTTATTAGTGATATAATCCTGGGGTGGGATGGAGATCAGAATTATTTTACACTTAAGCTTAGCTAATTTATCCAGTGATTTTTTTATTTGTGCTGATTTTGTGACAAAGAGGTCATTTGTACCTGCAGAAATTACAACTATGTCTGAAGCTTTAAATTCAACTGGTAGTAGTGTATTTATTATTACTTCATAGTTGGCTCCAGGCTTGAAGTGTGCCTTAATATCCATATCATTAGGGAAGTTAGGGTTATATTTGATTTTATCATTCATATGTCTTATATGAGAATCACCAATTAAATAGCAGGTATTTTTCTGAGGTATGATGTGGTTTTCTATTTGGTATTGTTTTAATGTTGATTTTGTGTGATTGTCAAAATTTTGATTTTTTTTATTTTTATCAGTGATAATATTGCTAGTATTTAGTGGATTTTTGGATACTATTGTATTCATGATCTTGGGACTAATATCCAGAGGATCTTTCCTTAGGTGGTTTTCTAAATTTGTTATTTTGCTTGTATTTATATTTATTTGTTCTTCTAATTTTTTTACAAATTCAAAGAGACTTAATTTATCTTCATAGTGTGGACTTTGTTGTCTCTGATTTTGTAACAGATTCAGGTTTAAATTGCCGGTGTTGATCCATTCAGAGGTATTGTTTAGGCAGCTGAATTCTAGCTCGTTAGCAAAATATGGTCTTTAATTTACAAGCAGTGGTCTTTAATTCAATGGTCTTTAATTTACAAGCAGTAGAAGTAGAAGTAGAAGTGTTATTGCATCTGGTTGACAAAACTTTATATTCTTACCTCTCCGAAAATAGGAACATTAGGATTGGAAAAATAAAAATAGCACCTTTGGTAGTTACAGGCGCCACGTGACTGGCATTACGGGCCCTATCCAGGCTGGGTGACGTTAACGTGGGTAACTGGTACAATTCTTAGCGAATAGTGCGTGAAATTCTGACTATTTCAAATCAGGACGTTAAAACCAAAGAGAATCAACTAGTCTTAAAAAAATTTTCTTGTATTATATATTATTATAATTATCTTTAAAATCTTTAAAAATAATAAAGAAAATGGCTGTATGGGTTGTTTTTGCCCATTGCCAAAAAAAAAAAAAAAAAATCAACTAGTCACAATAGTAATAATAATTACTATTATAGTAATAATAATACAATTTAAAGAAGCCGAAAAATTGTTCAAATACAAAGACCTAGAAATAGAGATAAGTAGAATGTGGTATATCAAAACCAGCACGCAGTACCTGTCATCGTAGGAGCTCTAGGAACAATTAAAAATGGAGCAGATGAAGTACAACTACTTCTGCGTGCAAAAATCCCCATAGTAATAATAATAAAAAAAATAACAATTTATAAGTGCCTGTGAGTATAATATAAGCGTTGCAAAAGAACTGTTCCGATTGATTTCAATTTTAGATATTATCTCGCCTTGTTTTGGCAACGCTAGGTGAAGTTAAATTATTTTCAGACTGAAAATTTCATACGTCTACGAACTCTTGAAGTAGGTACCTAAAACTGTATGTTAAAGCTACGTTAACAAACTGACACCCCGTAATTTATTACAGAAATAATGAGCCACCCTACACCTGCCCGCACTTCTCCCCAGACCCAGGTCTGAAAATGGAATGTTAATTATGTTGTAGAGTAAAATAATTTTATTTAATTTTAATTTCGCTATGAATTAATTAACTAAGGCACGCACAAAATGGTATTTTAAATTCGGCACCCCCTCCACTCTGCCCCCTAACTCACTCGGCCTCCAATTATATCTATTTAGGTTGTGCCTTCCCACTTTTGACACCCGCACGAACACCCAAACACTCTCTTATGGACTAGCCTAGAGGATCTTTACGGTGCTAGTTTTAAAGGCTTTTTAACAAATTGGAGAATCTTTTATAAATTATAATAATTAATAATTTATCTCCTCAAATATATGTAGATATTTATAGTTAAGAAATATAAAAATATAAATGTAGTTCCTTTATCCAGAAAATTAACCATTTCCCTCCCATTTCCAAGTCTTCCAGCACTGAATCTTTTGTTTTACCTTCTCATATCTGGCAGTCCATTGTCTGTCAACTGTCAATTAATAGCCCCGCCTTCTTTCTCATTCATTTTTTCTCCTCATATCTACCAAACCATCACTCTCCCTTCCTCTTATCTACCAAACCATCACTCTCCCCTCCTCCTATCTACCAAACTATCACTCTCCCCTCCTCCTATCTACCAAACCATCACTCTCCCATTCTCCTATGTACGAAACCATCACTCTCCCCTCCTCCTATCTACCAAACCATCACTCTCCCCTCCTCCTATCTACCAAACTATCACTCTCCCATGCTCCTATCTACCAAACCATCACTCTCCCATCCTCAAATCTACCAAACCATCACTCTCCCCTCATCTACCTCAAATTCCTCTCTCCCTATCCTATCTCCTTCCCCTTTCACTTTTATATCCTCGTCCCATCTACTACCCTATTTTCCTCCCCTCTCCTCTCATCTCTCTCACTATCCTTCCCCCTCCTACCATTAACCACCCCTTAGACTTAGACCAAACTCCTCCCTAAGTCCAAACTCCCTATTCTCCTCTCTCTCCCTCTTCTCCCCATCCTTCCATCTCCCTCCACATTTATATTCCCCCTCCTATCTATCACTCCTTGTTCCAGCTCGCTGGGGAGGCAATTATTATTAAATCCGAAATTTCGTCGAAACGCGCTTTCGAAATAGGCTCACTTTACAATTCATCTGGACAGGGGTTATTTATGGTTCAATTGAATTAGGAGTACTTCCTTTCCCCTCCCACTTCCTGTTTTTCATTCCCTCTCTCTCTCTCTTTCTTCCTCTATTCCTCTCACTTTCACTCTCTCATTTTCTTCATCCCTGTCTTCAGTCCTGTTTCTCCCCCTTCCTCTTTTTCGCCTTCTCCTATTTCCTTTTCCTTTCCTTAATTCTGTTTTTCTCTCATTCTTGTTTATTTCTCCTCTTTCTCTCGTCTTTTCCCTTTCTCTCTTTCTCTTTCCTCACTCATTTTTCCTCTTTCTCTTCCATTAGTTTCCTCTCTGTTCTTGAAACCAGCTCAGTTCAAAACTTAGGTCTAGCAGTATTTTTTTTTTTTTACTTCATGCCACTATACCTTTACATTCATACCATAACGGAAACGAAAAACTCGGTCTTAAATTTCGGCTCCAACCGGGATTCGCTCACGCAACGTCTTGGTCAGCAACCAATGCTCTTAACCACTGAGCCACGGAGGTCGGTGAAAGTTCATACTTTAGGTCTATAACTTGTAGTGTAGAGTATCCTTGACTTGAGGTAACAGTGAGAACGCGGCGGGGGGAGTGGAGCGCTACCTTAATAATACATTCATTCTTTCAAGAAATAAAGAAATAAAAAAAAACTCACTGTTACTGTCCTCCTTATCTTTCTTTCTCTAGCCTTCTCCCCTCATTCTCTTTCCCCTCTCTCTTCCTATTTCCTCACTAATTTTTCCTCTTGCTTTTCCCAGTGTTTTCTCTCTTTTCTTGCAACTATCTCACAATAGCATTATCCTTCATCTGTTTTTCTCCCTCCTATACCGTCTCTGTCCATCATCTCCCATCTCTCTTTGCTTTTTGCTTTTCTCCATGATCTCTATTCATGCATTATTGTTTTCTCCACCTACTCTTTTTCTAACCTCTTCCTTTTTCTTCACCTGCATTATCTGTCCATTCTACTCTGTCTTTATCTTTTTTTTCTCTTTCTCTCTGTCTTCCCTCAACTTTATATCTAGTCCTTTTACATCTTTTCCTCCTTCGAGTTTTTTCCGTCGTCCTCTCCCATTCTATCTAATCTCCTCTCAGTATCTCTTCCTCCTACTCTCCACTTGTTCATCTCCTCTATCTCCTTCCCCTTATCCCAAGGGACCACGGCCCTTGTTATTAATTAATAATATAATGAATCATCTCGGGGGCTCCACGAAAGGGTGGGGGGGGGGGTTAGGGGGTGCAGGTGGGGTGTATTGTGAACATAGTTTTCAACTCGAGGCTTCGCGCGTGTTGGTAATATGGTTTCATTAGTGGATAACTCTTTTCCATCCTGTCATGCTTTTCAATGTCATCGAGAGCCCCGTGGCCTGAAAATCAGAACGTTACAACATTCAGCGTCCTTTCTATAATTAAAATATGCATATTAGCTGCAACCATTCTGGAAAACTTTGCTATTTAGATGACAATAATACCTACATACAAGATAACTATTAGGTGGCAATGGGGGGTTTTTTTCATTGGAAAAAACAATACCATACAGATAGTTAAAAAAGTCATATAAACAAAAACTTAAAACGTTTACATTTGATAAAGAAATAAATATTTTATAAGTATTAACTTTTACAGACATACCTACCTAGTTAATGGCAAGTAAAATTGTAAAAAATATTAAATTCAAATTTCCAATCCCACTCAATATTGTGTATGTCGTTATACGTATATTATTATTTGTGTAGGAGAGAAAGAGAGAGAGAGAGAGAGACAGAGTAAATTTAATTAAACCTTTACTCAGCTAATAAATTAATTAAATATTATTTATAGCTTTAATGTCTCGATGATGGGTATTTTATTACCACATGAAAATGGGGAAATATTAACATCATAAATATTCACACGTGCTCGTATTTATAAAAGTAGTTAATGCATAAGAGTATTTATATGATTACATAATATTTTTTTTTTTTTTTAATAACTGTCTAAACGCACTGTTATAGTGCACTTATGTAGACAATTTACAATATTATACATCTATTTCCTACATCTATAATTGAACTTAATTATAAAAAAGTACTTAAACTAAGACCCTATAATAGAATTACAAGTTTCTTTATACCTCTCCGGTAACATCGCTAGGTCCAGGGCTCGAGAATGTCTGTTAAATAGAGATAGACCTGATGGTATGGTCGAATCCAGGTATATTTTTTTGTGTTTTTTATCAATATAGAAAAAATCTTGGTCAACCCTAGATCTCAGTGTCATGTATAATATGAGTATAAAAGTACATATATTATTGAAAACAGTATATTATTTACGACCATAAATGGAAATGTCGGAAGTCTCTTTCATTTTTAAAAATCCTCCAATATCTGGGGAAAAAACTATTTTTTTAAGTTATCATATTTGTGTTAACCACTTTCGTGATATCTCAACTACTCAAACTCGCTTTACAAACTCCTAATATCTTATTTTTGCATATACCTAATTCGAACTCTGGTGGCTGCTCACATAAAGCAGCTACTCATTTTTCCTCACGAGGTATGAGTGGACTCGGCCACGGTGACTACTCTTGAGGTAATATAATTATTATAATATACAATTTTGAAAACAGGACTTAATTATGTAATCTGAAAGACCAAATACTCTTTGGTTCTCACAACTGACTGTACACTAGACGACTAGACAATATGTGACCGAAATAGAGTAGGAGTTTAGACCAATTTGGAAAACGTGACGAAGATATGAGATCTCAGATTATCCTGAGAAGGAGGTGAAGAAGGAAGAGGATGAGACAAAGAGGATGAATTCGAAGAAAAATAATATCACGAAATTATTTGACTGTCGAACCAACGAAAAAAGCTCCCGAGCACTCATGCATATCATAAAATTAAATGCTACTTTCGGAATCAGATACCGCTGAAGTACGCGTATGTGAACATGTAAACAAAGCTGTTGTTACATCATGTATTACATTATACTACGGCGGCATACGGTAAGTTAAGTTAATGTTCCCCCGCACAATTCCTATAATATATCTTTTACAACGTCGTAATATTTGAGTTAACTCGAAGATATCACGCGAACCCCACTTTTGTGTTCTCCTCCATTCTATCTTTTCTTCCTCCAACTCCGCCTTTTCCTCTACCTTCTCTTCCACCTCCTCTTTCTCTCCTTTGCCTCCTCTGTCTCTACCATACATATCTTTTCTTCTCTCCTCCGCTCTGTTTGCCTCCGCTTTTTTTATGTAATTTTCCTCTTTTCCTATCTTCTTATCATTCTTCCTTCTTGTTGTCCTTCTCGTCTTTCTCTATCTCTCTCTTCCCATTTGATTTCTTCTCATCACTCTTTTGCTTCGACCACTTTCTCTTTCTCTGTGTCCTGCCCAATTTCATTTTTCTCTCTCTTATTTATCCGCCCAGATCAAATGTTTCCCCACAATCTCATTTCCGTGGCATCATTTTACAAGCCCCCAGGGTAGGAAAAAGAACCCGCCCATTTTCTAATAACGTCTTTCCTGATTTCGAATCCCGTGGGAATCAAAAATTTCCGACTTTATGCCTGAAAAACTTTCCCTTCCAGGAAAAGTTTTGTAAATTGTTAATGATAAACAAATAGTGTTTCATTGTATCATAAAAGGTTCAACTGATAAGATCAGTTGAAAACTAGAAGGATGCCATGGATAAATTTGAAAGAGCTTTGATGACGAAGTTACACATGAGGAATGAGCAAATAGGAATCCTTACTGGCTTATTAACAGAACACTGTAGCCTCAACTACCGTCTAAACAAATGGACATCGCTCAAGACCCAGTCTCTGTAAAGAGGGCCCAGAGACAGCAAAACACATCTCTGTGAATGTAGAGCAGCCTCTCACGCTCGACTGAAACACTTCTCAAGGCTGATTCTAACACCTAAAGAAGTTACCAAAATCAGTCCTAAAAGAATCTTAAGCTACATTAATAGCTTTGATCTTTTTGAGAGTTACAGGGGCATGTCACATAAGATCTATTTGAAGTCGCAGTGACAAAAAGCTTTCGTAGCCGACAGCCCTACTTATACCAATACCATGTCACACTTCTTTTTAATCAAACACCTCGGCCGACTAGTGAAGAACGCCTTACGAATATATAAATAAAATACATATGAAATATAGATATAATTAACACTTTGAGCCCATGGATACCATATAATTATGACTCTCAGCTGACATTTCACAAAGGACATGAGTAGGTACCCTCACCCGAAATTTGACTGTGGCCATAAGTACTCTATATGGTATTCACGACCTTCCTTTACTTTGAAGACATGAACACTTTCTATGGAGTCTATGGTATTCGTTTCTGTGTTTCTCATAGGGACTAGGTTCTAGTGGTTCTTGGGAGCAATGTATGAGTGTTGGGTTCTGAAATTTGTGGTCCCTCGTGCTCACTCGCCGATCCCAGCTCTGGGACTCAAAGTGTTAAAGAGATTGTTGTAATACCTTAAAAAAATCTTTCAAATTGAACTTGATATTCTACTCACTTAAGATATACTCCTACCCTTTTTCCTCCATCTTATGCACGAATCAATAGCTACATTTCTGCAAAATCACACTTTTTTCAAAATATGTTATTCTTTTCTTAAATGCAACTCTCAACTTAAAAATTGTCTACAGTTCTTTTATTCTCAACCAAACTTCTAAGTATATTATCTTGAACTGGTAATGATTTCTAAGACCTATTTCTCTTTTTTTTACTCTCTCAAACTAATCATGTACATCTAGTACAACTTCTAACTTTTATACTGTAACTCTATTTTTCAACTCTCTCCGAACCGTTACTATTTTTAGTTCAAATAAGAAATATCTCAATTCTATTCAAAACTGTAAATCTCCTCGAAATCATATATTCCTTGCATCCTTGCATTCCTTGAAAATTTCTTTTGCAAAATTCTAAACTCTAATTTCTGAACTGTAATAATTGTCTGCTGAACTGTAGGTATCTCTATTCAAAACTGCAACTTTGTAACTCTTTTCCGTTTCAGCTTCGATGCCCGAGGCAAGGACCTACACCGGGGCTCTCACCACTCTCACATGTTTGGGGCCCGCGCCGCCTACAGAACTGTGCGCACCCCGGCCGCGCTGGTCATTGACAACGTGCGCCGACATGACGAGGGCATCTACCGGTGCCGCGCAGACTTTGTTAACTCCGAGTCGCGCACGTTCAGCTACAACTTGTCCGTCATTGGTGAGTCAACTTTCTTTGTTGGTAGTAACAAAATAATAACTAATAACAGGCCGGCGCGACGGAAAGATCTTTTTGCCATTTCTTCTAACTTAGCCACGGAGGAAAGTATAAAGTCAACTAACAGTATAGTAAAGTCAACTTACGAAAGTATAAAAGTAGCATAAAAAAAGAAACCAAAAACGGTCTTGTTTATTGGAGATTTGATGTTAGAGTTAGAGTTGTTGTTACTGTTAGAACCAGCTCTACTACAGCTGGGGGAGTGATGGCCTCCAGCCAATTTTATCTGAAAAATTGGCTCCTTCTGAAACTTTTATTTCATTGTGCGATCAACCATCGCCATCGTGAGAACTTGGGCTTTTTCTTTACAAGCCATTAAACCCTTGGATAATCGCAAGCTAGGCCGGCTTGTTGGACTTGGCTAAACATATCTTTTTTTAAATTGTTACGAAAAGTCATAATTTTTCACGCTGGTTTAGTTCAACATTGATTTCGTTTAATTTTTATACTCAATAAAGTACTCTGAAATTCTATGAAGGCGTTAAATGCCCAGCAAATTGTATTCTAGAACGAGAGTTTTGACCTTCTCTTTCAGTCTTAGTCAGGGAAAGTAATAGGTTCCACTATTAAAAAACCCTGATTACAAAAATCACGTCCATATTCTTATTAAACCCTATATCTTACTTGAATCTCACCTCTGGAACAAAGATGAGTTTTTCTGGACCGTTTCGTACATTTTTACTCCAGCGCGCTGGCTAATCTAGAAGAAATTCCACTTCATAATGGTCAAAGACGTCTGAGTAGGCAGGGAGACATGCAAATATAAGTCTCGTACACTCAAACCATGTAGATTGGTGCGACAATGCGACGCCATATTTGTATGGTCTTCAGGAAATTTCATTTTTTACTAAAATTTCAGTAGGAAACATTAAATTTCGAACTTTGCGCCAACATAGTACCTATACATAATTATGTACTTGTGTAGGCATTTTGTAATTTAGTTAATTTATATTTTTAGATATTTCAAAAGGTATCAAGATATTTTTTTTTTTTTTTATGAAATGATTTTAAAAAAAATGGTCTATGTTTTGGCCAAAACTACATTTTTACACAATATAAACAATTGCTGTTGAAACTCTGGGGCCCTGGTCACCGGAAACACAGCATTTCGTAAAGAAGATAGGCCATAAACTATCTCGTTTAATGGCGATCAACGTTCCAAAACCTTCTTAATCCAAAAAATATCAATCGCCATTCAACGAGGAAATGCTGTGAGCATTATGGGCACTATTCCTGATGGCTTGGGTTTCGAAGAGCTGTTTTATATTTAAATAAATAAATATTTACATATTATTTTACTACACTATGAACGCGTAGATTCTCCATATTTAAATTGTGGAAAATAAGCGATAGGGGTTGTAAGAGAGGCAGTCAAAGCAAGAAGTTTAGATGTGAAGATATACGAAGGAGCTTGTATGGTAAAGGAAACCACAGGAAATTCTCGTAGAGAAGACAGAAGAAAGTGACATCAACACAAGAAGAATAATATTAAGAGAGACAGACTCAGAGAGTGAGAGAGAAAGAGAGAAAAGATAGACAAAACACTAAAGTTAGAGACTGGAAGAAGATTGATTTAGATTGTGAAGTGAAACTGTGGAGTGGATGAAAAAGATAAAAAAAAAACAAAGTTAGACAACGAGAGTAATAGAGATATTGTTAAAGCTATCACAGGTAGAGAAGTGACATTGAAACACATACAGAAAAGCAACAACAAAAAAAAGACACAGAGAGAGAAAGAAGAGAGAAAGAAGGACATACATAAACAGACCGAGAAGGAAGAGGGACACCTACAGAAAGAAAAGACAATAGACACACATACAGACCAATAAAGAAAGAGAGATAGATACAGAAAAATAGAGAAACAGGTACACATACAGATTAAGAATAGTAAAATAGATAAAGAAAAAATTCAACTCAGGATACAGAAAAATAGAGATGGACGAAATACTACTCAGAGTAGAGAACAGAGATATATAGGGAGACATATAAAGAGATGAAGAAGAAATACTATTTAGAGTGAAGGATAAAAGAAAGAGAAATAGAGGAAGAAGGGAGAGAGAGAGAAGGAGAAGAAATACTATTCAGAGTGTGTTGGGGTAGGGCAAAGAAAAGGAAAACCACATTTCTGTATTTGAGAATGAATATGGAACTTTGTAAATGTGTAAGGAGAGAAGAAAACACTATGGCAAGAGTAAATGAGAGAAAAAGAGATAGAGTTACCACTGCGGTGACCAGTGGAGTTTCGTAACACGGTGATGGGCAATTTGTTACGCAAGACATAATACTAAGATTTTTTAATATTTTCATCAATTTCAATTTGTTTTGATGAGGGACTTTAGGGACTTTCAACATGAAAGGAAAGTGAAAAAATGAGCTATAGTCGAATTCTAAAATACACGAAGAAATCTTTCATGGAGTTAAATTTAAATCTCATATCACGAATCTGGTTGGGGGTTTTAAACAAGGAGATTTTCTCTATAAATGGGATTTTCTCTAGGTCAAATGTCTGATGAACCTATTTTAGCAAATTTAGAAAACACCTCAGAAAATGAATATGAGAATGCTGTAACATTCTTTCCGACTCTTTCAAGCTGCCCCGTGCCCCTGTAAACTGAGTGATAATCATGAGGCATGAAGATGAGATGGATTTCTTGAGCAGGTGAACTTTTTCACACTGGAACTAGCAACTGATGGGCAGATATTTGTGCGGAGTTTCTGACAACAGGGGAAAATTACTTAATTTCATTTTTACAAGATACAATTTTTCACCTCATGATTTCTACTGAATTACGTATATTTATGTATTTTGTAACTCAGTATAATTAAATCAAGCCGGTTTTTTTTACTTACTCTTATTATGACAGATTTGTCCTCTATCTTTTTTAAACTATCTTTTTTTTATTCCAATGAAAAATGAACTAATAAAAACGACTGATTGAAATTACTACTTTCTGTAGGTACCTAATTGGCAATACGTGTAAAATATGAACAGAGTAATTTTTAAGCATATCCTAAATATATCGAAATGCATTCATTTTGACAAGAATAAAATTGCTCCAATATTAAATTTTTTCAGAAATTTGGATATCTTGTAATCTTAGGAGGTTACAGAAGCAACATAATTTCGTGTCTACCCGTCCGTTGGTTTGTCGGCGAAAATATCATAACGAAGAGTAAGTGTAAGTGTTGTGCAGCAAAAAGTTCTCGCCCATTAACATTCCACCTCATCGTGTACGTTTTCTCTCAAAAAAATTACCCCCAATTACTTTTGACACGAGATCTCTATTTCACTCCACTACTACGAGTATCATGTACCTACTTTTTTATACAAAAAAAAAAACTCGAAATTACACTCCTTCTTTCTTCATTCGTTTCTAGCTCACTTACTGTAATTACTTTTTCCCCGAGCATTGTTCTTCGTCTATTTACTTGTTGTCCTTTTATAAAGCTCCTTGGGAAGCTACACAATTCATCATCTGAATATTTTCTTTCCCACAAATTATTCTGCTGCGTCATTTTAACTTTGCCCTTTTTGTCTGCGAGATGATCTCCATTCAATTTGTGTGCAATTTTAAAAAGTGAGTTCATTTTACATAAAAGAGAGTGCACTGTATGCTATGCTCTCAACAGCTCTCCCTGTTAACAACCTAAATGAAGTTGTACAAGTATGTTGTACAAAATCCTGAGAACAAACACCTTGCAGGAGAATGCAACACCATGTAAGACTTGTACACGCTATGAGTACACTTCAACAGAATTTACATTGACAACAATGACAGCGCTTTTTCAATAGGAACATCCGAACAGACTACACAATTTATGCTCCAAAGAATGTGCTAAGCTTTTTCTTTGAATTCAAAATAAAATGTCGATGCATTGAATTTTACTTTTTCTGGGGGCATTGATGATCACCTTTTACCTCTCTTCAACGACATATTTTACAATAAACACCTCTACTTCTTATTTCTTGAACATCCTTTTTTTCTCACTCATACTCCTGCTTTTCTTCAACATCCTCCTTGCTAAGTCTGACTCTTCCTTCTTTTTTCTTCAAGAACCTACTTTTCAAGTCTTCCTTCTGATTTTTTTTATGCAACTCTCTTGCCAAATTTCAGTTCTGTTTTTCTCTTGTTCTCAACAACTTCATTGCTTGGTCGTAATTGTGCTTAATTGCTCCTTCTCACATTTGCTTTTCTAGTCTAACATCTAACATATTGCCTATTTTTACTTTGTCTCTCTCCAACGTGTCTCTTACCGAATATCACTTTTTTTTTCTTATTTTCTTTCTGCTTCCCTTTAACAACCTCCTAACCAAGTCTCTCTTTCGGTTCTTCTCCCTTAAAAAGCACCTCTTCACTTTTGTCACTTCTTAACCAACCTCTTTGCAATTCGCCTGGTATTCTAACAATTCAAATCTCTTGGGTCTTGTGCATACAGGAAAAAATAAATTCCTGGTCCTCCATTACGAGTATATTGAAACGTGTCTTATCGAAAGTTTTCCTGTACAGAAGAACAAGTTTGACGTTTTGTGTGGAAAAGCCTCCTACTGCTTTTTACTTTCTTCTTCTCGTGCTTTCTCTATTAAGCCTCTACACTTGTCTTCAGCTCCATTTTCTCTTCCTTCTCTTTCACTCTTTTTTTATTTCTCCGCTTTCTTCCTTCCAATGATACATATTTCTATTAAATCTGTTTTACCTCAAGCCTGCTTGAAGTTACTACCATACAGTATCTCACCATCTCCATTCCCCATCCAACGGGGGGGCTCTCTTCTGAGCAGTGCATTGGTAATCTTATTTTCCTTCCCAACTTTCTGCGTCATTCCAAACAATGGATGGTAACACAGAGTGAAAAAATCTCAATAATTATCTAAAGTAGCAAAAAGATTGTGCATATTAGCTCGGTATTTTAATCACTTACAAAATGATGATAACAATTCCAAAAGCTTTTTATTTCAGAAAATATCAATAGCCATTCAACGAGGTAACGCAGTGAGCATCATGGGGACCATACCTGATGCATGGTTCCAGGAGCTGTTTTATATTTATTTGTTATAATTGTTCTTAATAAAAATATTCCCATAAATTATACTTCGTTTGTCTTAACGCTCAACTGCTGGAATTAGACAAAATGTTCATTCTGGTGACTGAGGGGAAATTGAAAAAGACCTGGTAATAAGAAAGGACCATGAGTTCCCAGAATCCCAATAATCATCCAATATCAATAATGTAGAGATCTACGTTTACATACTAAGAACTACTTTAAGTTTGCCATCGTCACGTCTACAGAAGATCTCTTCTCCTGACTATTGAAGTTGAAGTGCAGCTCTGACACCCTGCAGGGAATACGAAAGATGTCATTCTTTTTATTTCCAATTTTATTTCTATTTTCAATAAGGAAAAGTTATGCTGTGGGAATATGTTGAAGTAGGTAAAAGATGACTGCTGCTTAGTTGTTGGAGTACTTACTGCATTTTTATTTTATTTGTTTGGATCTTTTAAGTCGTTATGAGCAGTGAGATAAATACATAGTAAATAACTAAAATGTTGACAGGCCCGTTCACCAGCTTCTTATTAGAGAAGCTACTAGTGTATTTCTCGTAAAGTGACAAACAAAATTCCCTTTTAATGTACTACTTTTCGTTGTGTAATTTATAAATATACAGTATATTTATTATTCAATATCACCAACAAAACATTGACTTATAATTATGTAATATTATTATCAAAACCAACAAAATAACAATGGTAACAACAATTACAGGGTACTGAAGAGAGCTTGAATATAGACACAGATGAAATTAAGTGCCCCCTTATCTCCCTCAAGCATTGCCGTCGAAGGAATAAAGTGTAAGAGCTTAATTAGAATGAACTTGAGAGGGTTTTCCAATAGGGGCAGTGCTAAGTCGAAAGCATCTGGGGCTCTCTGGACAGGGATAAATTCTCGGGAACATCGCCTCTCCTGCCTTCGCCTTGTTAATGGCTCTCATTTCCTTCCTTGGGGTTTTAATGACTCTGCAACTCTGCACTCGATATCCGTCTATGTATAATTGTATATGCTCTTACGGTGCGATTATGGGGAGATGGAGGTTTACGTTTGGATTATACTTCACTTGATGAGAGCTGGGTGTTTATAATATATGATTTTCAAATTGGTGGGTTAGTGTTGTGTATTTAGACGATCGCTAACCGTA
This sequence comes from Bactericera cockerelli, assembly GCA_024516035.1. Taxonomy (NCBI): domain Eukaryota; kingdom Metazoa; phylum Arthropoda; class Insecta; order Hemiptera; family Triozidae; genus Bactericera; species Bactericera cockerelli. The sequence goes on from JAMCCL010000147.1 coordinate 31,866, forward strand.
AAATATGACCGTAAAATTTCTCATTTAGTGGTCACACGTCAAACACATGTAAGACATACCTAAAAGAAAAAATATCTAAAAAGAAGAATATGCAGATAAAAACAAGACGAGGACGAAAACAAAGGAAAAATTCGCATACGAAGAAGGAGATAAAAGGAACTTTGTACTTCATAGATAATGAATTTATTTTCTCCCAACATAGGAAAAATGGTTACATGGACACTATTGTAAAACTGTCAGCTACCGCCTCCCACAATATTGCGAGGCAGGGTTATCTGGCGTTTGCATTCCCTCTGAGGCTACGTGCCCAGACATTTCAGCATCCATAATTTAGCTTAGGTAGAGCAAACTTCAAGCTCCAAACAGCCTTTTTTCCCACATCTTTTCAGCAACCTTTATTTTTCTCTTTACATTTTTTTTTTTTTTTGTAACCTCTTTTTTCTTTTACGTCGCATTTTTTAGCATTTATTTTCTTCGAGGTCATGCTATGCAAGTTTGTTTTCTTACATTATGAGGCAGGAATAAGGTTCGGGTTTCTCTCTCGCCTTCAGGGTAAATGACTTTCGTTCATTATTTATGTATCAGTGTGTGCTCTGTTTTTACATCTATTGGTATTTGTATGGTCTAAATATTATCTTTATTGGGAAAAATCTGGTGTAAACATCACACGAGTTTCCTTATCCCCTTAAAATTCCGCCACTGGTGACTCAACAGTTACAGATAGCTAACAATCAATGCCAAATTCATAATCAGCACCTCAAAATCATTTGACTTGATATGTCGCAACCCCCATCTAAGGTGAATAATAAAAAAGTTAGTCCAAGCGGGCCCCCCCCACAATACCGATGAATTGGGTCCGGGTTCCAAAAAGTTAAAGATATCAAAAAAATGATCGGAGTGAACCCCATTTATTTTTTAATCTGAGAAAATGTTGTTCTCTAACTTTTTTTGTATCTTTAACCAATTCAGCGGTGCTTGCGGCCAATATTTACGGCCCTGCGGCCGCAGAATACGGCCGATTTCAACCAAAAGTTTCATGGTTCGTCTGGTGTATAAAATTAACTACCATACCAAATTTCAAGTCTCTAGCTCTTACCGTTCTTGAGATATCCTGTTCACACACAGACACACACACACATACAGACAGGCGAGGACCAATGGCTGAAAACTACTTTTTTGGTATCCTGAGGCTATGATTCGTCCAGAAATGTGAAAAGCTGGGTAGGTCAAATTTTCGACGAATACAATACTTTCCTTATTTTAGGATAAGGAAAGTAAAAAATAATATTACTATTATATAGAAATCGAAGTGGAACCCAAAACAGGTCCTAACCCCCAGTCAGGACATGAATTGCTAACTGTGGACTGTCATGTTGCTTTAAAAACGACTGCTCATATTATTTATCCTTGGAATATTGCTTGATTTCAGTGTTCAAAATGGACTTGATATATTTTTATTCCGATCTCCACCGAAAACATTTTTCTTATTTACCTTAAAAACACACACAGATTTCAGATACAGCCAGACCCTGTAAAAGATCTCACATTGAGACACACACAAACACACATCTCAACAAATAGACTTAGCAGAGAGTGGAAAGTTTGTGAGGTAACAAAATACGAGATGTGTTTACCTTATAGACAAGGGAAAATGCACCGGAGATAATGAATTCCTTGTCTCAGTGACGTATCCTATCTTTTAGGTACATATTAAAAAAAAATTGTCTGATGGGGATGTAGGTAATATCAAAGTGATATTTTGTATTAGATAATACACTAGCCAAAACAAAATAGGGCCCACCTGAAAATTTTCACGACATCGTGTATAGGACACCTTAAAGTTAAACTTTAGGGTATTAACATGTCCTAATCTTGTTTATTGATACTCTGAGACAATTGGTATGGTTTTATTTACGGATATCACTGGGTAATTAGTCTTTATTTATCTTTTCTAGAGATAGTGCTCTTTTGTGACATAAAGTTAATTTTTAATGGTTGTTTTTAATTTATTCTTAGACCAATAATTTTCAATAAAAAAGTCTTTTCGGGTGTTTTGTATCTTTTTTGTGACCCTATGCCGGGTATTTGTTGACATTTAAATGCAGAATCTCGTTCTCGTGCCATAACCTTGCTGGAAAATGGAGCCTCCCAGAGATTGGTCGCGAATCGGCTTCGTGTGTCCCGAAGAGCCATTAGAAACTTATGGAACCGTTTTCAAGAGACGGGTAGTGGTGACAGAAGACCTGGCTCTGGACGACATCGCATTAGTTCGGACCGGGAGGACCGTTTTATTCGAAGAATTGCCCTACAACAGAGCTTTGTCTCAGCTCCTGCGATACAAAATCAACCGGAAGCATAATCAAACGTTCAAGTAAGCGACCAAATCATTAGGAACAGGCTCAGAGAATCTCAGGTGATGTCAAGAAAACGTTTGGTGTAGCAAAAAATGACAGTAGCTCACCGCGCGGCAAGATTAAGATTCGCGCGAGAGCACATCCAATGGGGTATGGGCAACTGGCAGTGGGTGCTCTTTTCGGATGAGTGCAAGATTAAGTTTCATAGTGATAATAGACTGATTAGAGTATGGAGACGTGAAGGAGAAAGATTTTCTGAGCCCTGCATTCACGAAACTGATCGGTATGGTGGCCCAAGTGTCATGGTATGGGGAGGGATAAATTTAACCGGTAGAACAGAGCTTGTAATTTTCCGTGACAGCAGAGTAACCTCGGAGAGTTACATTGAGCAAGTCATCGAACCTCAGGTGATAGCATTTGCACATCGTTTGGGCTCGAATTTTGTTCTAATGCATGACAATGCTCGCCCTCATGTCGCGCGCGCTACCAGGCTAGCTCTTCAGGAGGCGAATATCGAAGTAATGGTCTGGCCTGCAATAAGCCTCGACCTAAATCCGATCGGACACGTATCGGATCAACTCAAAAGGAGACTTAAAACTACAGATTTTGGCCATAGGATCTCAAGAAGAACTCATACGGGCCTTGGAAATGTGTTGGAACGAAATTCCTCAAGAAAACCTGTCAAGCTCATCAAAAGCATGCTAAACAGAATAGAAGAGTGTGCAACGAAAAAGGTTACACACACTCATTACGAGAATGATCATCACACTTTACAGCGACTCAGAAGACTTTAAACACACCCTGAATACTAGGTAAACTTGACATGTTTGTCAAAATTCTTTTAAATGTTGAAATAACCTTTTTTTTCCCTTAAAATATTGTCACCTTTAACTTAAAATAAATGAGTATGCCCCTAAATAAATACATTCCTTAACTTTCTGGTTTTAAAAAAATAATACTTATGCTTTGGTTATTTAGAAAAAAGTTGGGTGGGCCCTATTTTTTTGGCTAGTGTAATATCTAGGTATGTACATGAAATTGTGAATAACAGAACATATCTAGAAAGCTTGTGGTACTGATGTGAACTATGAACACATTATTATTTAACCAACTTTAAAACTTTAATTTAAAATAAAAATACATATTTTATTTAACAATAGGAAATCAAGGACTGTCATACAGTAGACCACTTTATAACTTTGAGAAATATGTTACGTAAAATAATGATTTTTTCTGGTACTATATTCCAATTTGCTGTACATTCCAAATCACGATTGTAACTTCCCGATACTTTAATTGACCTCATACATTCAATCATAAATTTCCATACCAAAAAAGACGTCAGCGCCAACGTCCTAAAAACATAAAATAACGTTTCTTTTGTCAGTCTCATAAAAAATTATCACCATAAATTTGTCTCATAAAAATTATCACCAATATTTCATTAATCGAATTGCGAGTATGCCTAAAAGAGCGGTTGTGTCACAAAAAGACAGATTATCTAAAAAAAAAGTCGTGAAGTTTAAACTAATACTTTACTTCTTCGACAAAAAAGCATTAACGCCACTGACACCTGACTGCCTCATCTCCATTACACTCTATTGTTATAGAATCTCTAGGAGTATACAACCCTTCTTCACTAGTTTTTATTTAAGTTCTAGAACAGATGGAAAAGAACAAGAAGTATAAATAACATGAGAGAGAAAGATAGAAAACTAGAAAGTAGAGAAAGATATACCAAACAGATAGAACGAGAGAAAAAAGACGGAAATAAGAAGAGAAAAGTAGGTAAAACCAACAAAATATTGTAGTAAAAAGTTTTGTTTACAAAGAAGTCTTGGATATTTTTGCCTCCTTCTCTGTTACTTATTTCTTGTTATATTTTATCAATAAAAATAATAACTATAACACAGGCAACAGATTTTTTGAAATAAACTGAGACATTCAAAGAATATTGGAGCAAAAAAGGGAGTTGAGAAAGTAGGACGTAAAAAACCTAAAAAAACTAAGGTACTCAAAATTTCAAGCAAATTCAAGGCGTTGGTGCTTGTCTAGTAATCCAGAGGGTTCGAAACGAGACAAGACAAGTTTTTCTCTCATTTGAAATTTTGACCACATAATCAATTAATCATATTCATTATTCCAATTACTGTTGGAATAGGACTCATTAATCCTAATCGGGCTGTATAAATAGGGCGATATTATTAGTATTAACATTTACCCCACATGAAATGGAACCTACAGTCTAGAGTTTGAATAGAGGTTAAAATATAGGAACTATCCTATTTCCTTGAAAGCAACTCGGCTCACAAAGGCTACTTCTCTCGACTGATCTAGAAAATGTTGGATTAACAAATGTACCATCTGTTAAGCCAACATTTTCTACTAGGATTTAAACAATTTCTTTGTCTTATTCCAACAGTTTTCTCTTGTCTATGTATTTCTAAGTTTCTTCCTGCTGCTATTTCATCTCTATCAAATTAAATTATTTTCTTTTCATTGAACTAAGATGTTTTGTCTTGAAGAAAGTTGTTTTTACTCTTGCCTACCTGCCTTGTCTTGAATTGCTTGATTGTTTTTCTTACTGAGATCTCTCTTTCTTTAGTTTTTTTTTCAATCATCTTGTTTTTTTATTTTTTCTGTAGCTTTTTCCAACCCATTTCTCGTTAGTTTAATCATTATCTTTGACAAAAAAAAAAAAAAAAAAAAAAAAAAAAAAAAACTGTCCTGTTTTCATTTCCACACAAGTCCCACGAGTGGTAAGGCAAGCACTTACACCTTTATAAAGAATGTCAAATTTCACAATACCAAATTGACAAGTTGATTATTGTCTTCCTATTATTTGTATTATCCTTCCACTTAAATAAATATTTCACTTACTCATTAACTCTAGATTAGTTTATTTATATAATCCATGGATTCCACTATCTTTTCTTTAGGCACTCTGAAGAATGAGAAAATGGGACTTACCAGGGTCACTGTTTATCTTTCTGTAGTTGTTCACATAAATATACAATTTTCTTCATCTTGTTATATTTTTTTTGTGTACACATTGCTGTTACAACATCAAAAACTTGCTAATCCACACCAGACATTGAAATCCTGTATTTTTCTTTGGCCTTAAGCCCTATCAACTTCAAGATAGACTTTTGAAAGACCCTTTGACCTTTTCAAAAACATATGTTGTACTCCTACATCCAGTTTGATGTTACCAACCTTTCTCTCTCTTTTTTTCTCTCTCTTCATCACCCGCAGGTTCGGAAAGTATTTTCTCTTGTTACTTTGTTTCCAACCTACCTATATTTCGAGATCCAATAATACGTTTGATAGACGGAGGACATGGAGGAAGTCGCAATGTTTTTAGCTCGGAGCTCCATAATTAGCTTTCCTCTCAGCTGTACTCTCACAACTTCATCCATTCCAAACTCTTTGATCCCCGTGGTGCTGACTATATTGGCTTTTCTGCTGCATATGACGCAGTCATAGGCGCTTTCCTGCTGCAAATTTGGTCGTGCATGTATCCATATTAACTATGAGCGAGTTACTAAATAGTACCTTCGGCAACGGGAAATTTTCTTGGTGGATATTTTGACGTCATTCATGTAAACAAACCCCTACAGTTGGAATTTATAAACTCTTCCAGAAATTCAATTAAAAAACATCGACATTGGTGCAGCCCCACTCATCCATACACGAATGAATATAAAAGAAAGAACAGTACGTATTTTTTTCTTCTGAAGATTGTGAAACAGCAGTAGTAGTAGAAATTATATGACTATACCTAAATGTTGAAAGTTAGAACCCCAAATTTTGATATGGTCATTCTCTCACAAGTCATACTTCATTTCGTGAGGATGTTCCCAGTCGGTCCATTTATGCTTCCTAGTCTTCATATTTCCTAACCATACCACTTCTCCAATTTTTTCAAAAAATAATAAACATTAAACTTTTCGATATTAGAAAATGGACTGAAGAGCTCAGGAAAGACATCTTGGTGCCCGTGATCTTGTTAGAGAAGAACCTTCTGCTTCACTTGTCTTCAATTTTCATCATTGACATTCGATAACATCTTTGAAAACCGTGGAATACTGGAGAATTTAGCTCACTGTTCAAGGTTAGAAACTTGTGGATGAGTTGCAATACCAATGGGTTGGTAAGTACAATAATCAAATTATTAATAGAATGTTATGTTTGTTTCATGCGACGCGATTTTTACGGGCTACCCTGGACGTACATGTTTTGTACCTAAGATTTCCATTAAATTTAGATTCCTCGATGATATCAAACCAGTGATACATTACAAAATATCGCAAAACCACTTTCCTTCTAAGGGCATAGAAATACACACAAATGAAGAAGATAGAGAATTTCCTTGACAAAATCATTTTTTACCCACCATCGATCTTTAGGTCCTGTTTGAAAGGAAACAGGACATTCCCGGATCAACTTTAAAATATATCTTTTATTTTTCCTATTTTCTTCTAATTTTAATTTCGAGATACTGTCTTTTCATAGTCATACTTACGAGATGTTTATATTTACGATGCGACCCCCTGTATATGTAGATATTTATGTAGAACACAGCCCTGTCGCTTTCCAATGTTTGATGTAGTTTTTCAATTTTCGCAGCTTTTCTGCAATGGTTTATCTCGAAATATGTGATGATAAATCTGTCATTTTTCTCTTCTTTTCTATTTCCGCTTCCTCCCATCTTTCAGTGCTTCAGCTTTCTCTCTTCTTCTATTTCACACTCCTTTCCATCTGTCCTTTCCTCTTTACTCTGGGATGTATAAAATTTCCAGGAACATTGTACGCGCTTACAGAGAGAACGACATGCATTTTCATCTCGCTATTTTTATTAATCTCAATTACTTTGTATGATATCTCTAATCTCTTCATCTGCACTCACATTCGCTTTATTTTTTTTTTTTTTGACACAAACTTACGAGGTTAAGCCCATTTTTGTTACAAAAAACAAATAAATTTAAATTTATGACTAGTTCGTTATGACTAGGTACTATGACTTACTTCCGAAGGATTTGTTTGCATTTATTATGTAGAGATATTTTATTTAATTTTAATTTTGACAAATTTACGGGACCAACCAGTGTATTTGAGATATCATTACTTCTTCTTTCACTTTGTCTTTTCCCAAACCTTCCTTCGGTCGCCTATGTTCAACCTTCTATCTCTTCCTCGTGTCCTGGCAATCCCTCTTCCACCTACGTTAGTATAATACTGGTAATGCAGTGTAACATTTTCAGATTTATTTTTCTAACTTTTGTGAGATCCCTTTTATAAAAGAAATATCTAATAAAACAATACCTTGTTCAATGGTATTTTCGTTATTTGTTGGTAGTTTTTATATATGTATTCTTATGTAAACAGATAGTCATAGATAGTTTTATATATTCTTAAGTATAAGATTTTTCTTCACTAAAAATTTATCTATTATTATAGTTCATTATTTATACAAAAAGATCATGTAAGTAGACCACCGTATAATAAGGCTCTATGTTTTCAAATGAATAAATATGCCTGAGGAATTATGTGCTACTAAAGTCTGTAAAGGTTTGAGCTCCTCATGTTTGACTTAATGTCCTGCACATGGTGCTGATCCAAGTGGTGTCTCACTACTTGAACTTTTACCCTGAGGATCATGTATAAAACAATGGCAAAATGTTATCTATTATGGAAAATAGGGAATTAGAAATGTCAACACATGGAGACAAGATAATTCCTTGTGTTTCATCGTGGATGCATGAACAATAATATGACCATTACAATTTAGTATTAGTATTTTGTTCAAAGTTTCACATATGTTACACATTGCACCACACTTGATCATGTTTTGTTTCTGTAATTTTAAATATTCCTTGAATGTATTTAATCTTACTGTAAATAAAACTTGATCGATTTTTGTATAGTAATATGATTTGGCTACATATTTATTAGGTATTTGAAGAGACTTGGCTAATTTGTGTGGAGCAAAGTCATGACTGATATATGTAGGTGAAAATCATGGATATAAATTAAAATACGGTTGAGCCCCGATCCAAACAATTTCTTGCTCAAATAAATGGTCTGACCATTCAGAAGGGTAATGCTGCATGTATCCTTGAGACGATACCAGAAGCTCATGGAATGGAGGAATTTTTTTTATATAAATAAATAAATATACTCAATTAAATTATATATAAAAATTGAAATAGTGATCATATTTCTGTTGATAGGAAGCAGATCAACTACCTAATGTACTTACCTAGCTTGTTAAATTTTATCATCATTTGCACATTAGCATTTTGCCCCAAATCTCTTGTATAAGAGAATTGGGGGATAAAGCTAACTCTTCTCATTTTGCTCTCTAAACGAGGTTAAAAGTCCGACCATTTTAAAAGTTGAAAAACAGTTTAGTATAGGTCATGGACTAGGCTTTTTTAATAATTTAATTTTAAATTATATTTTTCAACCCTTCTGGATATACATAGGTGGTAAATCGACAAAATTTCACTGATAAGCCAACTGACAGATATACTCGCATGTATCTTACTGCTCATATCTATCTACAATTCTACACTATTAAATACGGCCCTGGGGTTTAACTGCTCTCCACATGTTTGCTTTTGAAAAAAAGTTTCATTTACATTTTTAAAACAATGAGATTTAAAAAATAAAATAAATAATTATGACGGTAGCTCTGTACAAATACTAATTATTATTGTTAATCTCCGAGCACCCACCCTTTGGATTGGTAAATATTTACTTCGGACGTTCTCAAATTTGTGTCACACCCCCCGCCTACAACTCACGAGCCAGGGATACTAAAGACTACTATTATTATTATTATAGTAAGCTTTATTAGGTAGAACAAAAATGTTTACAATAAAATTCAATGAAATAATAAAGGAAAACAAAAAGATTAAGAAAAGATACAAGAACAAATGAAAGAGAATGATGTTAATGTTCTACGTAAAGGGCGGGTTTATTGCCTGTGGCAATCTTTTCCACCCAACCCTTAAATATCCTAGATCACAATATATGTAGTTTGACAATATTTCTAATGAATACAGCCAGGCTGGTTGAGGTTCCCAGTCAGCGACCAGGACTCGGAGGCTATATGTTTCAGATATCGATCGTATGTGGAAAGCATTAGCTGAAGTTGGCATGAAGGATCAAGTTTTCTCAGAAAGGATAGAGTGTCCATTTGACCACATTGTTAACTATTATCTGAAGAAGGTCCAAAGCAAATGCCACTGTTCATCGGAGTAACATAATCGGTGAGCACAAATACCAATCAATGAAACTAGCTAATAATGTATTTATTTATTTATAAACAATTGGATCAAGCTTTATTTTCAATTTTTTTTTATATACAATGAACATTATAATAATGCCTTCGGCATTCTCTTGTAATAATGTGACCATCTGAATATCATGTTGTGTTTTGCAAGTTCATAAACTTACACATCCAACCTTTATTTATTATCTCACAACATAAATGAAAACTTCTTTTTAATGATAGGTATTAAATTAATTATTGAAATATTCACGCCATAACGAACTAAACCAAACTCTCAAACGTGCTTGGGATCATGTCATATTCCATCGGTTCTTGAGCCATCAGGTCTATTCAGACAAGACGGTAAAAGACCGGATGGTATGACATTGGTCCCATGGAAACGGGGAAGACAAATGGTTTGGGACGCGACATGAGTAGATACCCTAGCCAACAGCAACATCAGTTACTCTCTGAGAGGTCGAGGTGAAACAGCCAAACAAGCGGAACTAAAAAAGTGCCTGAAATATAAAGACCTACAAAATCTTTACGATTTCATTCCCTTCGCCGTTGAAACCTTTGGCTCTTTTGGGCCAAGTGCTTTGGAAATGTTTAATAGCATATCCAAAACTTTGGTCCTTGAGACAAAGGACAAACGCGCCGGGGAATATTTCAGGCAACGGCTTAGTTTCGCTGTTAAGAGAGGTAATGTTGCCTCAGTGCTGAGCACACTGCCTCGGGAAGATGTCCTTGGAGAAGTTTTTTATATATTGTAAAAATAAACAATTACCTACTTTGTAAAAGAAAAAAAAAATATTGAAAAGAGATAGACTTCCCCCTCTGCATAAGACCACTGCATATTTTTGGATTACCTGGTGAAGATGACAGTAGATAGTGAAATCCTTCAAAGGATTCAAAGGATTTCACTGGCAGTCCAACTCCAAAGGTGAACTCTGCCTCTGTCGAAGTGGCTTCTGTCTGACTTTCCACCCTGTGCTTAAAACTTTTGACTGTCTACAACTTTTAATTATTTATTTACACTTTTTTATGCAAAAGAATCAACCATAAATTATTAACGAAAAAAAAAACTTAAAAAAATACAAAATAAAATATGGAACAACATTATTTAATTTTATTTATATTTACCTTGTAAGCCGGGGCGAAGTTAATGCTTGAGGCATTCTCTGCCACTTAAGCCCAAAGGGTTGGATGGAAGAGATTGCCATAGGTAATAACCCGCCCTTATAGTTAGGGCATATGTATATATTTTGTTTATTTTTTTCCCGTTTATAATAATTTTGTCAATTTTGTATTTTAATTTTTACCATTATTTTTTTGTATATAATTATCTTCTTCTAATAAAGAATTTCATAATAATAATAACCCCAATATATTTATTAATTTAAAATTCAGAAAATATTCCAGGAAATGTATTTGGAAAGGTTGAGAACGCCTGATTCATACTGTGAACCCTCAGCTGCGGAAGCAAAACCACAAACTTAAATTAAAATTTCGTGGAAATAATAGGAACCAGGTAAATTCTGTAAAAACGCAATATTATTATAATACAGTTTGGCAACAGGGTTCAACTCTGAAGTTTCAATGAAATACATTATATTTATTTTATTTATTTACACTTTATTAATTGGACATATTATATACAACACATATAGTTACAAATTATTATACAATATAAGAGAAGTAAAAAGAGAAGAAAAAAAAATATATACATATTATATGTCCTAACTAAAGGGCGGGGTTATTGCCTTTGACAATCTCCTCCACCCAATCATTATCTCTTCCACCCAACCCTTGTTATCTTGTGATCAGCAGGACCAAAGAGTAATGTAAAATCTATAAATTTAATAATTATGCATTACCAATTCATTACATTTGTCAAAGGTACCTACCTAGTCCATAGTTGTAATGTTTCTGAAAAGAATAAGATAGCAAGGTGGATAATATAACAATAATATAACTACAGTGAAATGTATATATTGTAAAAAGCGGATAAAAAATCGTGTAAACTGCGAGTTCGGTACGCTACACGACATGGTCACGGTAACTATACACATCGGTATAAATATTATGAGTATCAGGTATTACAGACTAGTTCGTATGTGCTGTTCAAAGTAATATTTCATAATTATTAATTCTAAAAATAAAACATCAATTTCAATTTCCAAGTACCAACAACCAATAGAGAACGCTTATTAATTTTGAAACATGTGAATGTAATTTTCTTTTTATCAAATCAAGCGTTCGCAGAAACAACAATAAGCCATGGCGGAAATCGGTCTCGCAACTTGAATACCAGCTCGAATATTAACATGTCTACATGACAAACCCTGTAAGCATTTGTGGCTTTCAGGAGAAAAAAAAAATCAAATTAAACTCCGGGTTGAAAACGCTTTTTTCCGCTCATTTAGCCGTCGCTGGGTCTGACGGCAGTGAAGGCATACTCGCTAACAATGGCTTTTTGTTTCGGAAAATGAGTTCATTTTGAAACGGTACGACTGGAACATACCGCCGACACAATGTCAAACAATGTGAGTGTACAACCCGCAGTGCCCGCATCTACCAAGCTTTGATGCCGTCTGGTTCCTCCATAATTATGTAGTTACCTCTCAACATCATGCCGAGTCGGGCGAGTGACTTTGAGTTGAATTCAAGGTGCTTTTCTTGGTCCTGTTTTTGATTGTTGAAAACCTGGCAAAAATTGCTTTTTTCTATGAGTAAAAGCAAAAGTTTAGGGCTTATACTTGAGACTTAGGGCGAAATTAATAGACAAATTCTATATCCGTGACTTAGCGCCACAGAGGTATTACAAAAACGTCTATGAATTGCGCTCCTATAGTCATGTCATGTCATGATAGAGGGAGAGAGAGAGAGATAAAAACAATAAAGAGAAATACAGAGACATGGAGAAATAGAGACAATAGAGAGCAAAAGTAGAAATAAATAATAAAAATTTGCACGAAGATGATAAAAAGTTTTTATTGACTGTAAAACAAATTTTATTCCTATAACCTTGAGATTTGAACACGGCACCGGGAGGAAGGGATCAAGGGTACTTACCTGCTCCATACCTATCCCTGCCTGTTACCTTTCATGTCGTCCCTGTATACCTCCGCCATCTTTTCGCCGGCCACAAAAATAATCACAATGACATGAAGGGCATTTAGCCGTAAAATGTGCAAGAAGAAGTGCCGGAAGAAAAGGTTTAAGAAAAGACTAAGTGAAAGTAAAGTAGTAGTGTAAATAGAAATATCTCAGTAGTGTAAATATGTATAAATATCTCTGTAGTATGCATATGGTTATCTCAGTACTGTAAATAGGAATATCTCGGTATTGCAAATAGGAATATCTCAGTAGTGTAAATATGAATACATCAGTATGAGTAGTATGAATATGAATATCTCAGTAGTGTAAATATGAATATATCAGTAGCCCAAGTACATATAGGATATCCAGGCTCTCCCACACCTTCTCATTCATCCTGGAGCTCTCCCCCACCTTCTCATTCATCCTGGAGCTCTCCCACACCCTCTCATTCATCCTGGAGCTCTCCCCCACCCTCTCATTCATCCTGGAGCTCTCCCCCACCCTCTCATTCATCCTGGAGCTCTCCCACACCCTCTCATTCATCCTGGAGCTCTCCCCCACCCTCTCATTCATCCTGGAGCTCTCCCAACACCCTCTCATTCATCCTGGAGCTCTCCCAACACGAGTCCCTTCATTCATCCTGGAGCTCTCCCCACCCACCTGCTCATTCATCCCTGGAGCTCTCCCCACCCTGTCATTCATCCTGGAGCTCTCCCCCACCCTGTCATTCATCCTGGAGCTCTCCCCCACCCTGTCATTCATCCTGGAGCTCTCCCCCACCCTGTCATTCATCCTGGAGCTCTCCCCCACTCACCTGGAGCTCTCCCACCCTGTCATTCATCCTGGAGCTCTCCCCCACCCTGTCATTCATCCTGGAGCTCTCCCCCACCCTGTCATTCATCCTGGAGCTCTCCCCCCCACCCTGGTTCATTCATCCTGGAGCTCTCACATAAACCACAAATAATAAAAAGGACAGGGAGTGCTAAACAATCAAATGCGGATCCATTCAGGACGTGGAAAACAGGAAATATTTCCAGGATGAGAATAAAAAAGTGATGATCTCTGGTGTTCATAACAATTTTTTATCCATTATTATTTTTCATATCGGTAGCAGTCGTTTTTATCATCTTATTCTGTATTATTATTATGGATTGAATAATATCTGATGTGTTCCAGAACATAATTTTTTTCGATGGGTTTGTGTTTTTATGTTTTTTATAGGTCATTGAAAACCAGAAGATTCGGTCAGTAGTATTAGGTGTCGTAAAGTGTGTTAGTTTATTACACGACCCTCTACATTGTCTCTTGACAGTTGTTTTGACCTACAAGTTAAATCCATTTGCCCTGAGATTTTATTTTATGCAACTAACGGGACACCCTGTATATTACGGTAGTGCTTTATCTAGGATTCAGATCATCACTGTCGGCCGTCGGCTGGAGACACTCAGTGTAAATACCTATACATATAAAAAAAGGCTGCAAAAATAGTTGATCACTCAAATTCGAATTTTAGTGATGTTGCAAAAACCTTATTGGTTGGAACAACCCTTGTAGCGATTTTAAGCTGGTTTGTGAGGTTCCACCGTATGATAAAAATTAGATAATCATACATATTGAGTATTTGATATTTTTGGATAAACATAGAGAAAAGTAATCTATATTATTTACTACTAATACATAGCTACCGAATATTTTTATTTCAACAGCACGGCCATGCCTCGGTGGAAGCACTGCGCCGCATCGCGGCCAGTTACGTAATGTGGGTAGATCGACACAAGCACTCCGTATCCTAGATCCAATTCCATTCTCATTTCCCTTATTTTATTTTTTACCTTTTCCTCTTTTCCTATTTTTTCCCATATTCGGAAAGCACTCACTATGGTAAAAAAAAAATCTACAAGGTAGGTACTTTCCCAACTTAAAAACATGGAATATGGATATGGATGCTATACCTAAATAAAACTGTAGGTAATACCTTTAATGTACACATATTTATTTACAACAGAAATAACCGCTCGAAGTTGCATTGTAAATACCATGGAATGAAATTTCCATAGTTGTAAAACACGTAACAGTGATTCTAATGTATTTCAGAGGCGGATTTGAGCATTTTGTTTAGTCTGCCAAAATTGAGGGGCATATTAAATTTTATGTAGGTAATAATTCACTTCATGCCCGAAAAACATGAGAACTTTCAAGAGACGAAAGAATATTGTTAAAGACGAAATTTATATTATTGGTTTAATAATTTAATTTTAAATGGATTCCACCGCCCAATCTATTTATTGGGAAGAAAGGAGAACGGCTAAAAATAAATCTAGCTAATACGGAAGAGATGAGAGAGTGCTAGCTAAAAAGAAGGAAAGAGATGTGAGAGTGCAGGCCCCATGACGTTGTCCCATGGTGAGCCTTAAAAGATAATGTATAAATGAAGTAATGTTATTAAACGGTTCCGGGTGCATCATCTTCTCCAGAGAGGTCTAGGTTTTTAGTGGGTTGAAATCCCACTCCCCATAATTTCCGGGTGTCTTTTAAAGATTTTTCTCCTAAGCCTCTCAAAAAAAAGAAAAAAAAGCTAATACGGAAACGAATGAATAATTTAAGAAATATAGGTAAACGAAGAAATAGCAGAAAAGAAATTTGAAGAAAAATTAATATATAAAAAATAAAAAGTCATGTAACAAAACATAGTAGAACGAAGAGGTGGATTAGACAGTGGGAAAATTATTGAACTGATTTTTTTTTCTATTTCTTATTGTTTCACAATTATCAATGTAATTTCCTTGTGTTCTTGTGACACAACATTTTGTGTGGGTAGCTGCTGTGCTATAGGCTCCTTCATTCAACATATTCGCCCAAATAGCTATTTACTTGCTCGTAATGCAGCCACCGCTCATTACTCATTTTTCCTCTAAGTTATGGGTGGACCCCAGACATCTAAGTATTCAGACCAGAGAAATATTCTACCCCGCTGGGTATCGAACACAATGTACCTAATGCGCTATACCACTCGGGCACGGTGACTATTTTACGATTAGATACAAACAATAGCCCCTGAGCAATGCAGCAATTTCTGTGGCGATGATTCTACTCTTCAGTTGAAGAATAAGAAGAAGAGGGATACAAATAAGAACGATACAACTCAAAACCCTCTGAAATACAATCCTCTCTCGTCAATAAGTTATCCGTCTCTCAAGCAATTATCTCAGCCGATTCCACCTGTTCGACAATTATCGCTCTGAACCCTATCTAAATTTCTCGTGAAAATTTCAATTTTATTTGGTTAAAAAATTGTAATTAAATTTGTAAAGCTCCGAGCGCGGGGTATCTATAACCCGGGCGTAATTGAATTTCCCATCTTTTTGTAGAATAAACAAAAAAGTATTACAACACAATCGAGAGGGTATTGAAACGAGAACATTTTGGAAAATTGAAAAAAAGTAATAATAAAACCATGGACTGTTCGGTGCTTCCGGTGGTGTGGCGACGAACCCTTTGCCCAGAATTCCTAGATGATGAAGGTGTGAATTATAAAATAGGATTACAAAAAAGATAAACCTCTGAAGTCGGACTACAGTGTGATGTGATCGGTGGAAACTCTGCCTTGAGGTCTGGCCCTATGTTGTAATCCTATCTTATAAATTCGACCGACCTCAGTAGCTTGATCGATAAGGCGGCAAACTTGTAACCTGGAGGTCGGTGGTTCAAGTCCCGGTTTCAGCGTAAATTTAGCAATGCGAGTTTGAATAGTTGTGACATCACAAATGGATCAACACAAATATGATAACTATCATATAAATTCGGACCTGAATAGTTAACAAGAAAGCTGTTTTTTTCGCGGATCGATTTCAGCACTGTGTTTGTATCAAAGTCACAACCTATAGCTTTTATTCCAGTTTCCAGTAGGTGTTCTATTTCTACACGACAGCCATATGTTTTAATACACCCCTTGTATGATGTACCTATCTAATTAAAAGAAGTGTCTATTCTTTTATGTACAAGCTAATGGTAAATTATGTGATCATTGATCAACGATATGAGATATGAAACAAATTTACATGGTAATCCTCCCACAATAATAGTGAGGTTCTTCAAATCCTACCACTTCTGAGATTCCTCCATTCTGTTGTCTTGGATAAAGAAATCACTGTACTAAAGAAGTCAAAAATAATTGATTGAACCAGCTTATTGGTTTTGTTTTAGGTTCAAAGTAAGCTTCAAATAAAATTCAAAATAAAATTCATTGTTATTGGATGTTTCTTTCTTATCTATGTGAATTGTAAAAGCTTTGTGAAATGTAGACGAATGAATACCCGTATTGTTTAAGGAGTGACAAGTAATCCATTGAAATACCTATCTACGAGTTTGTTGGTAGACTTGTCCTGTGAGTGGCTTGGAAATTCTTGAATCTCGCGTTATTTCCAAGAATTTAATTCTATCTAGCTATATCCTGACAAATGATCTTCTTTTACATCCATCCTAGACATAATATAGGTAATGGACCCCAAAATATAATCATATAACGAAGGGGGTATCAAAAGTTTGCTCGATTGTCCATTTTATTCAACTCTTTAATTGTCCTTTATTAATCTTTTCTGTGAATTCCAACTACCAGCAATTTTTGACCCAGCTATTAAGGCATTGGCACAAATATCAATTTTCTGAATCATTATAATATTCTCGAGCGGCTGAAACATACTTATTCAATTTCTTAAATAAGTAAGTCATAGATTAGCTACTGATCAGTAATACTGATTCTTATATCGGTCCTGAGTTAGGACGAACTTAATAAATAGTACACGTTCGAATCATCATCTAGACTTCCTCATTTAACACAAAATCTAGACTTAAGTCCACACAGGTATAACAAAAATGTCTATTAATTTTACGCTGACTAAGAAATTTAGTCGCTCAAAAATTCAAATGACTCCAATATGACGATGAGTGATCTCAGCAGATTTGAATTTTTCTAAAATAAAATGTATGAAGAATATAATTTATTTTGCTATAAATTATGCATGTGTGCGAATCCCGGGTATACAAAGCCATGTTTGATAAACAGGGAGTTTTGAATATGTAAAACACTGTCATTGTTTTTAAGAAGATGATGTATGAAACTTGCTGACATATTTAGTCGCTTATGTAAATGTAGTTATGGAAATTTCTAATCATTTTATAATAATAATTTTGTGTGCTTGGCTTGCTTCTGTTTGGGGGAGCATTAAAAATGCGAAGACATTTTTCTTTCCCAAAAGTAGTGAGTGAGGT
Source organism: Bactericera cockerelli (assembly GCA_024516035.1). Lineage (NCBI taxonomy): Eukaryota > Metazoa > Arthropoda > Insecta > Hemiptera > Triozidae > Bactericera > Bactericera cockerelli. Next base: position 49,869 of record JAMCCL010000147.1, read on the forward strand.
TTCTCAATGCTCACTCGCATTGAGAGGAGGTTGATGTAGAACAACAGACCATGCATTACATACATTACGAAAAGTTACGGAAGATTTGATCGCAATCTTTATACAGGGTCTGCCATTGATTATGAACCATTCTGAAATGCCTGTTTTTGAAACTGAAGCTTCGTAATGAATTTTTCTTTGATGAAATGCTAGAATACAGAATTCCATTTATTGTAATACTCACCATCCACTTTTTGAATATCATATCAAGGAGATATTGGCCTTAATGTAGAGTGCATGAAATCAGAGCCCAGACGTGGTTTTCAAGATTTGGGCGAGAAAAACTGAACGAAAAACACAAAATCAAATTTGCTCCAGAGGTTATGATGAGATAAGATGTATCCAAATATTATGTTATTTTTTTTTTTTTTTTTTAAATTGGAGCAAGATTTCCGATATCTTTACATCAAAATCCAGCCTCCGTGGCGTAACGGTGATGACTACTGCCCATAGTCCACAGGTTTCGAGTTCGACTCCTGGTTGGGTAGACTTTTCGAAGAAAATTCTGTCCCCATCAAACACGTGACGGTGGCATTTCCGTCCCTACCCAGGCTGAGTGAGGTTAATGTGGGTTTCTGGTACGATTCCCAGCAAAAGGAGGGTAAAACACCCGTCCTGATTATCTATCTCAAATTAGGACGTTAAAACCGAATAGAATCAACTGGTCACAATAGATCTAATTAGGTCACTTGTTAATTGTAAGGGTTTCATTGAAAACCCTGCAACCAGGTCAGATAATCTCTATATATAAAAACAGAAAAAAAGGACTACCTACCTATGTTTGTTTGTTTGTTTGTCCGGAGTTGTTTAGCCAAAACGGTAAGAGATAGCGATGTCTCAGAATTGACCCCCCCCCAGAATGTCTCAGAATTGACCCCCCCAAAACCATTATCGCTTTGTCCAGAAAAATTATAAAAAGTTCAAAAAGGCATTGCTGTCCAGCAGTACGGCCATGCCTTAGTAAATTTGATATTTAATCCCGTTGCAAAGCACGGGAAAACGGCTAGTAATAAATAAAATACATCAAAATGGTCGAAAGTCGAAAGTAATAGCTGACATAAGTCTACTCCTCCAGTGATTCGCACTGGATGAAAATGGCTTTGAAACCTTACAGAACTAATATACTATTAATAGATGTCAATTTGTTCGGAACAAAAGGCACGTGCATACCGAGAACTCTATGAGAAAATAAATATCCAAATGATCATTGAAAGCCGTGGCAAGGGAAAATTATTAACAGGAAATTATGTCTTCACAGATCCCTTTGAAAAAGCTAACTCGTGCTCTTCTTACTTGGAACTAGCGCAAACTTTGGTTTTCTTTCCGATTCAAAGAACAGAAAAACTAGACGCTTTTCCATACTTTGTTGTGTGAGTAAGCAATGCAAAATCAACATGATTGTAAATATTGAATTTTTGTATTGACAACCAAAATAACTATCTAATTGGAAGACAAACTGGGTTTATGACATTGTATGCTAATAACATTCTTTGATTTCACTTGAGATTGAGATAGAATAGGTAAATAAATCTTTCGAAAAAAGCAAGATCCAGAGTGGGAAGACAACCATATCTTGGTTAGCGACCATTTTGTTTCAAATCCATTTGTATTCATCATGACAGTCCAGTTTCAATAAGCTATGCGCGGTTCCACTCAGACTGGATAAGATTAGCATGAGTAGCTGCACTGCTGGGTTCTCTGTCCAACAAATGGTTGGTAAATACCTCATCATGATATGACGATATTATTTGTAAGATGTAGGGATGTAGTTGAAAGCGACGTTTAACCCAAATAAAGGAAAAGTCAGAACTTGTACTTAGATTTTTATGTATGTGGTCTCTCCAAAACTTCTCCTCATTTAGTGAGGAAGTAGGAAGGAATTTTCACTGCATATCTTCCCGATATTAAGCTCCCACCTTCTGCTTCTCTTCCTCTAATTTCCATATAATCCAGTAAATAAAATCTTCTTTTTGTGTGTGCGGAAGACAGGCGGAACATGGGTGGAAAAGCGGGAGAGGAGAAACCCATGAAACATTATTTCCTTTCCCCTACTCTTCCTATTTTTCCCTGCCTCATCTTTCTCCTACCCTTGTATCTTTTTCTGAATATATTCTTCCCCTCCCTTTCCTTCTTTGCCTTCTTCTTCTTATCTTTTCTTCTCCTTTTATTTATTTCCTCCTCTTCCTTACAGTTTTTATCCTCCTCATCCATTTCCTTATATTCTATTTCTACCTGTCCCTTTTTCATTCCGGGTCCTCTTCTCTCTCTCTCTCTCTCTCTACCTCCCCTCTGTTACTCCACCAGAATGATGCATTTTTGCTGATAAAAAAGTAATTGTTCTCATTTTTTCCGCTTTATTCTCTTACTACACTAGCGTTCATTTTAATAAATATCGCCAGGAGCTGGTTTGGTAGCATTATGGTGATTCACCATGAAACTTTTCAGCACCGTGCGCCATTTTTTCCTCCTACTTCTTCTCTTCCTCTCTCTTTCTTTTCTAACCTTGTGTCCCTCTTTATCAGTTTATTTTCTTTATCTCTATTCATCCTTATATTTTGTCTGTTTTTATCTTTCTCTATTTCTTCGCTGTTCTCTCTGTTTCCTCATCTCGTACTATTTGTGTAATTCATTATTATTTTGTTTTCTGCCTCTTTCTCGATTTCTCCTAGTTCCCCTATCCCTCTCTCTGTCTCTCTCCCATACTTAGAATTTTGTTTCTTGATCTACCTATCCATCTTCGTCTAACAGAACTCATAGAAACTTCTTGCAGTTGTACATGTGGTAGCCATAACAAGAGGCATGTCTGTACCTGGAGCATATAATGATTTCACCTCTCTTGAGTGATAACTATTGTGGGATTATAAAACCAAATCATTGAAATTTAGTACTTCTTAGTGAAGCTGACATTGACCTTCACACAACATACCATCACAATATCAGCCCCAAATTGGAACTCATCACATCAAGCTCGCCGGGAGGCGAGCGCTCGTCAAGCAGCGCCAGCCTACCGGCCTATATTAACACGAAACAGAGTTTATATGTATTTTGTTTTATTGTTTTCGCACACTTCCCGCAAACTTTTATCAATTTTTATTTCAAATTCGTAATGAGACGCGAGAATAGATTGTGTTTCACGAAAGCGCGAGGTTCCTACGTACAGTTAAAGTCGTTTTCTAGCCACGCCGAAAATCTTGAATTTCATGAAATTATTCATACGGGTTTTTTTTTTTTCAGACCAATTTTCTGTCAAGGGTACAGCAACGTGTGCTTATCGTGGAAAGACGTGAGCTACGTTTTTGAATAGGGAATTTTTATCTTTGCATACCTTTTATAGTTTCAAGTATTTATTTTTTATACGATAGGAGATATAGCCTTCTAAAATAAAACCGGAAAGTTGCACAGAGCCGCCCCTGGTTATCTTGGAGCTGCGATTGTGGTATTTTTCGAAAGGTCTTACCATAGGAAAAAATATAAAAATATAACTAAAGTATTACACTGGACCGAACTTGAGTTATAGCCTTTGAAAGGAATACTTATTATGGAGCCCAGAGCCGTCTATTGTTATCCTAGAGACGTATTTCTGGTGTTTTTAGAAAGGTCTAGTCAAAGGGAATGAGATCACTTAATTTCAGATGGTTGAAACAAGTAGAAAAGTATTTAAAGTCCTCTAAAGGAATATCTATAATGAACCCTGGAGCCACGCCTAGTTATCCCACGTGCATGACTGAAGGTTCTTTCTAAAGGTCTAATTACGGAAAATTATAATATGATGTAAATAAAATTTTAGAAAAATCAACGACAGTGTGAGACACAAAAAGAAAAAACTGAATTGAGATTAATGAGAGTAACAAAAAAATCTTCGCCTCACATAGAACTTAAAATATGGGTGGGACCCAATCATCTTTGCTACATCCAAGCTGCCAACAGACCGCTTAACTAGAGTGGGAATAATAACGTTCTATAAATTCATTAAAAGGTTTCTACATCAAGAGGTAAACTAGGTCTATATTATTATTATGAGCAGTGTATAAAATATTGGCCAGTAAGAAGCAAAAATATTGATTTGCAGATCAAATGATAAATATAATAAAATATTATGTATTGAGCAGTCTCTGTTGTGGTCGTCGACTGGTGTAGGTAAATTACGTTTGCAAGGTGACCTGGGTTCGAATCCCGGCTAGGTAGATTTTTTTTACTCTGTACTTTGGATGTCCGGTATTCTCGTGAGAAAAAAAAAACAGTAGTTGCTAGTTTGGGTCAACCTCCTATGACCGTTTAATTTCGAACGAAGTGAGTATGGTTTAACTCGATCAACATTTATTTGTCACAATCTAATTATCCATCTACCTATGTATGAAACGTGATATAAGTTGCATTTTTGTCCAATCGAGCTGAAATTTTCAGGGTATATACCATGGATATATGCTTGCCTATTAATTCATAATTATTAAATGTATATCTAGTACAATTTCTCACTTCTTCTGTTTATATCTACCGATTATGCTGAAATGACACCATGTTTAGCAACTCGAAGTTAGGCAAATATATGGGTCAACATTTCTGAATACATAATAATACTCGGCACTTTCATTTCTCTCTTTATTTTACCAAGATCGAATTGGTCATGTACGTAGGTACATAATATAATTAAAATTGTATTGTAATATTGTAAACAAAACCACGAAACAGAATTGTCCGTTTTTTAACGAGTTCATTACTAATTTTTCAATACAAGGTTAAAACACTAGTTGATTATTAATTAATTATTGTTAATGGATTTTAAGATTAAATAGGTATGTTTTTTTCTTCATTATTATAAACTGGTTTAAGTCCCACAAAAGAAGCACCAATTATCACACCAACCTCATTTTAAAACGATTGTGACCAGTTGATTGTATTTTGGTTTTAACGTCCTGATTTGAACAAGTCAGGACGGGGTGTTTTACCCTCCATTCGCTGGGAATCGTTTCAGCTACCTACATTTACCTCACCCAGCCTGTAGGGCTGTGATTCCAGACTCACGTGTTTAGAGGGGAAAAAAATATTAGAAAAGTCTGCAACAACCGGTAATGGAACTCGAAATGTCTGGACTACGGGCAGTAGTTACAACCATCACGCCACGGAGGCTGGCCACTGACAGTCTAAATAAAGCATTTATTTGGATCAATACTTTTGTAATTTGAATCGTAAATTACGTAGATCTCATTCAAAATTTACAAATAACTACCTACAAATACAGGGCATCCATAAAGTCTCGCCCAAGCCTGGGTTTCTCGAAAACGACTCAAAATATCAAAAAACGCTAAAACCCGTATATTTACACAGCCCCAGTCAGGCTGGAAATGGACCAACTTCAAAATCTCAAATAGAATGGTGTGTCTTGTGGAATATTGTCTAAAGGTGTCATTGAGAGAATTTCATTACAACAAATTTCAGTGAGTTACGACTTGCCGTTCTTGAGATACATGGTCGGACGTCCTGCGTATCCATATATTTTGACGTATAACTTGTTAACCGTAAATTATAGAAAAATGAAATTTGTCGATAAGAACTCCTTATGGCAAGACCTGTCGAACAAGTTATAACTCGACATACACTCTTGATGTTAGTTTCTGGTCGGTTTCGTCAGCCAGCCGGACGAACAAAAAATTTTTTTTCGAAAAAACAAATCAAGTTTTAACTTGTTCGTAAGGTTTTACCACAAGGAGTTATTATCAACAGACTTCATTTTTCTGGAATTTACGGTTAACGAGTTATACGTCAAAATATATGGATATTAGGCAGGACGTCCGACCCTGTATCTCAAGAACGGCACTAGTTCAATATAAATTACCCAATATTTTATATGATAGTCTTATAATATTACTGCGTATCACAACAACCTTAAAATAAAAGTCTTTTTTCTTTTATCTGTTGATTACTTTTTATTTCATCTATCAGAGGATTTCATCTAAATCAAAAAGTAGTGATATCCCCCAAAAAACACTACGTGTAAAAATAGTCGTCAAGTGTTGGAATGATTAAAAAGAACTGATATCAAAAACGTCAATTTTCTATGTGTTGAAGGAATTATTTTTCACGTAATAAGTCTCTTGATAATTCAACCAAAATAATAGCCTCACAACAACAATACACCTTTGAGCAAACTTCGATTTGGTAATTTGAGAATTTAACCAAAAAATAGCCACACAAGAAAACAATTCTCTTGTAAGAACAATGGTTCTGTTATTATGCAACATTGTTCTTACAAGAACATTGTTTTCTTGTGTGGCTATTTTTTGGTTAAATTCTCAAATTACCAAATCGAAGTTTGCTCAAAGGTGTATTGTTGTTGTGAGGCTATTATTTTGGTTGAATTATCAAGAGACTTATTACGTGAAAAATAATTCCTTCAACACATAGAAAATTGACGTTTTTGATATCAGTTCTTTTTAATCATTCCAACACTTGACGACTATTTTTACACGTAGTGTTTTTTGGGGGATATTCACAACTTTGCAAACCTCCTTGCTGCACCGTGTCCGCAAAATATAATATGAAGGGAATTTGCAAAACTGGAAATTGTTGAAAATATTTTCCACGTAGGCGAATTAAATTTTATTGCTTTTCATTGGTTTCCATTTTTAAAAATGCCTGGTTAACCACAGTTAGGTCAAGAGGATCGATAAACATTCTATAATATATTATAATGTGTTGAATATGTACATATTTACTATATTATATATAATATATAAACTATCATTTATTTAATGTATATGGCCGACTGGCCGTTCGACACAGATGGAAAATTTTCCCATGACTTTAATTGGGGCTCTGTTTACCCTTCTACCACTTGTCCGTCATTTGGGAGAGTAGTTTACTGTTTATTCTGTGGACACTTGCCTACTATTTGGCAAAGTTCATTTTGTTTTCTTATCCTTAGTTATCCTTTTCCTCTTTGTATTTCTTTGTTTTCTCTTTTTTTTTGTGCTGAAGTTCTTTTTCTGATGGTCATATCACAGCGGTTGTGTTTCTGTTCATTCACCGATTAGCTTTCTGGTTAAACCTTTATATTACTTCCACGAATCTCATAGGTGAGATTCTACGTCTATTGTGTAGTGCCTGAATTCGATATTTATAATTATTGCTGAAGAGTGAAGATGTATGGAACCAAAACCAAGATGTTCTTCAATCCATATCCTTTTTTCCTTTCCATGCTTGAAATTGTTTTGCTTCAGTAAGCTGTTGGAAACTGGTGTGTTGAATTTACGGTCTCAACTACCGGCCGTATGTTTTATTATAATTTATTTGGTCTTTCGACTTTTATTTTGTTATTTGGGAATGGGAAGGTATTGTGTTTTTTTAAAAGATATCATTCATATATTATTTATTTTGTAAACTGACTTACTTTATAGTGACTAGCACCTAGAATACCATGATTATGTGTTCAACAAAGTGCCTCCAATCAGTTCGTTGGTGTGCTGCTTGTATCCAATTGGTGGAATTGATTTTCATCCGTTCAATACTACTTATTTTAAAATTATCAACTATATCTGGCTCATTTCATTATTATAAAATTTCTCCTTGTTTCCATTGTTGCTTCTGATATTCTATCCTTCCTTTCTATCTGTTTTCTCTTCTTCTTGTCTATACAATTTCATTATTATCCTTCCCGGTAGCTCATTGGTAAAGTCGGCACTATCCAAAGATTCCAGAAGACAAGTTATCCTCCCATTTGGGAATTTTACCATAATTATAATATTACGTATTGGGCTTACTGCTGGAATAATGGGACTTAAAAGTCCTAATCGGGCAGTATAAATGAGGCGATATTATTATTATTGAAGTCATCGTGGCCGAGTGAGTTAGCGCGCTAGGTATTGCACTCACAGTGACCTGGGTTCGATCCCCAGCGGGGCAGGATTTTTGCTGCTGTGTTCGGGGTCCACTCATACCTCGAGAGGAAAAATGAGTACCTGCTTTAATGTGAGCACTTGAGCAGCGACCAGTGGCGGAATTATAGACAAGAATAAGATATTAGGATATTAATAGATATGGAAAAAGACCTATAGGTAATTCTTTGCTATCAGCCTATCAACTGAATTTTTTGATATAATAACACAAAGAAGCACATTATTAATTATATATTTCTCTTTCCGGTTTATACCTCACTTTCCTTGTTCCTCTTTCTCCCTCTCTCTCTCTCTCTCTCTCTCTCTCTCTCTCTCGTGCTTACTTCACCTCTTTCTGGATCTTTTGACTACATCAGTCTCTTCATCTTGCTCCCTCTTATTCCTTTCACCCCCTTTCTCTGTGACTCCTTGCTTGTTCCTAATTTTATTCCTACATTTTCTTCTTCATAATGTCTTCTCTGCTGATTCTTCTTTTTCTTTCTTTCTTATTTCTCTGTGTACTTTCCTCTTTTCATTATCTCTTTATGTTTCTCTCCCTCATCTTCTATTTCTCTTTCATCTTTATCTCCCTCCCTTCAATTTATCTTTCCTCTCCCTTTCCTTTTTTCTCTCCTCTTCCCGTTATTCCTCTTCTGTCTGTATTCTCCCTCACTCTCCCACTTTTCTTTCTCTATCCCCGATAACATTTCGTCTCTCTTTATCTCTATGCTCTCATCTTTTTGTATTATGCTACTGTGTTTTGCACTAGTTTGCACTCTTTTGTGCGATCGTCTATTTCACAGACAAAGGAAAGGAAGGGAGGGCGGTCATTATTTTTGGCACAGAATTTTCACTTTTGTTTCGAAAGTTGACCGACGCCATTTTCTCTTGCCATGGATTTCCTATGGACATTGTTTCCGCGAAGGAAAAAAGATTGGTGTTGAAAATGAGCACATTGATGGCGCCAATGCAGATAGTGAGAGTCTGGTTTGAGAACTATAAGAGGGAGACCAGCAAAGCCTAACTGAAGGGTGGGTGGAAGAGATTGCCACAGGCAATAACCCCGCCCTTTAGGTAGGACATTATTGTTATTTTCTTTTTTACTTATTTATTTTGTCATTTGTTTGTTTTTTTTTTTTTTTTTCTTTTCTTTTTTTCTTAATTTTATACTGTTACCATTGTACTATGTCCTCCTAATAAAGCTTTAAAAAAAAAAAAGCCTAACCGACCGATCGGAATTTTTTTTTATTTTTATATAAGTCGAGTAGTTAAGGCGCTAGTCTGATTTTCCTGGAAGCGTATGCATCCGTTGGTTTGAGCTTTGCATTCCACCCGATTCTTAATTTAGAATGCATTCTTAATTTATTTGAGACTTACACGAATAGCTGTGACACTATAGATTATTTTGTATTTATATCATGTACATTGTACATCCCGTATTTAACCCATTTTCCTGTTCTATGTTCCAGTACCTCCCCAGTACCCGGTGGTTCTGGACAAGTGGGGGCGCCAGCTCAACTCCACCATAGGCCCCCAGCAGGAGGGGGAGGAAGTGATACTCACGTGCAGGGTTGTGGGAGGTGAGTGTTCTGCCTCCATCTGTTTGTTATTCTTCTTTAAAATAAACAGTATTAATTAAAATAAATTCTCCAAAAAAAAAAAATAATAATAATAATAAATAACTACCTATTATTAGTAGGAATATTACAAAATGGAGATTTTTTTCTGAAAATTGAACCACTTCAAAATACCTAAATCCGAATTAAAAACATAATATTAGTATTAATTATGAACTCATCAAAGTCAATTGTTATTATAGAACATGTGATCAGAATTCATTTCCAAACATCTATCAGGACGATATATTTCGAAAATAATGCACGAGGTAATTGAAAAAATCCTTTGAATCTGTAAAAGTTACGAATACTTGTTTTGGTTATTTTTGCAAATAGAGCACTAGGTATTAAAAAGAAGCGAGGAATGAGGTGACGAACCTACATGGCTGAACCTACATGTGACGAATTCTTTAACAGATTCTAGGAAATTTGTACTCCTGTTATCCTGTATTTTCAAGTAAAACTCGAGATTTTGTTTCGAACGAATGAGCTTCAAGAACTTGCCAAAAAATTACATTTCTAGGAATTTCACCATACTTTACCAGGAATTCTCCACATTACGGTTTTTTGAACTTTCAGTCTGAGCTCGATTTTTTTTTATTTACCACAGTATGAAGCTGTTATCCGGAATTCTATCAACTCCATTGGCTATTTCCTAGAAGGTTTGAAGAGTGAGGAAAATGATGTAAAGGAAAGATGATACGCAAGTAGAATGCAGTAGGGGACCTTTTTTCTTATAAGTGAAGAGAAAGCACACTACTTGCGAGCCTTGACCAGCCTCGTTTGTATGTTTCTGAAGGTTTTAGGAGGCATCAAGTCGAAGAAATCAGAAGATGTTCCTTCCAAACTAAGTTTTCTTCAGAATACTTAAAACTTCCAACATTACCTACACAAATCACCGAATCCATTTCAAGAGAATGAGTCAATTTTTGTGAAAGACTATCAAACCGATTCGACGTAGCTTAAGCCGCTAGAGGACCAACAGCAACAACCTCAAGTATATCTGGAAAAGGTCAAGTAGGTCAAGTGAAAGTCTGTTTCCTAAAAAGCTCTTGAGCATCAGCCACTGCTCTGAACTGTTCTACTTCTCCCTACTCACCCAACTTGAACTTTTAAACAACGGGAAAAAAGCGCTGTAAGCTAAAATAAATAATGTTATAAGGAACGAAAAAAATTAATTTAAAATTTTCATAACTTTTCAATTTAAACTAAAGTCACCTGTTATTACAGTTAGAAAAGTTTTTTAAGCACAAAAGATTAAAGACTCAAGGAGGCGGATCAGTCGTCCGTTTTTTAACACTTTAACTGTCGGACCATTTCATCAATACTCTCACCCAGTGCCAAAGGTGTTTTGGGGGTGTGAACAATAATGTTCCACGTAGCACAGACAAACATTTTAACCAAGCATATCGTATGAAACTACAGTGCCGAGAGAATCTTATCATGATACAAAAAGCATTATACATGTAACTTTATTGTTACACACCAGCTCTTGAAAAGACATCTGCTGTGTAACATTAATGATCACACAAGAAATGCCAGTGTGAACATTAATGTTACGCACGGCAGTTAAAGTGTTAACTTCAGTGTTCTGAACTCACCTTTCTGTTCTATCTGGGCGCCTTAACTCTCTGTTTTGTTTTCATACATTTCCCTAACTCTCTGTATAATTCTTTAGTCTCATTCTTCAGAGGAAACAGAATATTTTTGTACTTTCTCTCAGTTCCATAAGACTCTCTTCTATTTCTTTTGCATTTCTCTTAGTTCTCAATGCGTGTGTTTATCAACTGTCACCCTAATCAATTGATTTTTTAATGAATGCTTGATTTTAGTTGTTGTTGAAACGAGCACGGCTACAGCTGGGGGGAGTAATGGTCACCAGCCAAACTTAAGTCGAAAATTTGACTCGTTCTGAACCAGGCGCGGCCGGTGGGAAAATGTTTCGGGGGTGGCACCACACAAACCGGACCGGGCTAAAATGGGAATTCTAGAGTATCACTTTCAGTATCTGAAAAATTTGAGTTTGTTTACACCATGCCAATCATAAATTATGCAATAATCATCCTAGAGCTAAGACTTGAGAAAATCCTCTTTTTCGTCTGAGGGTGCTGCAGTTCCGCAGCTCCTTAGCACAGGCCGCGCCTGTTCTGAACCACATACTTTTATGTACGATCAAGCATTGTGAGAACTTAGGGTGTTTTTTATCATGCCATTAAACCCTTGGAAAACTGCTAGCTGGCTTGTTAGGATTGACTAGTCCGTTCTCTGTTTAAGTCCTCTAACGAGATCAAACACCTCGGTCGAGGTGTGAAGAACGCCTATACAAAGGAAGAGAATGCATTTGATAAACACACCTACAGCACAATAAGTTGATTAGGCTAGTCTAGATTAATCAAACCGGTAACCGTTCAATGTGATAGGTGACCTAAGGGTTGGGTGGAAGAGATTGCCACAAGCAATAACCCCGCCTTTTAGGTAGGACATTAGCTTTTTTATCTCTCTTTTATTCTTGTTTTTTTTGTTCAATCTATTTATTTTTTCTTTATAATTTCATTGTATTGTACTGTAATTATTGTACTTTGTCTTTACCTCATAAAGCATACTATAATGATAATAAGTTAATAACTATCTGTTAGGTCCTAATTCTCTGTTGTATTGTGTCTTAATTATATAAATCTGTTACATCTGAGAAGTTGACTAGATGTACATGAATATCAGAACATACCTGGCCAGCTGTTTCGAGCTTATTTGTTCTCATTGATCAGCAGGTAATAGTTTTGAATATTACCATCAACTAACCTCTCTACTTTAATCAGTATTCTCTCAGTACCCTAGTTTTCTGTTGTATTACTTCCGAGAAATTTCTAATATTAGAAATCGGAAGTATTGTGTTCCTTTTTGATTTTTTTTTATATTTTTTTACTCCGATTTCAATTTTTTTTCATATTTCTGGACATTTCATAACCTACTGAGCAACTTTGATTTTGTGTCGGGCTGTTTGTCTGTCTGTCGGTCTGTTAAAAAAATTCCTTGTAACTCGCAAATCTAAAAAACTACTTAAGGGATTTCGATGAAATTCCGTACACATATAGGAAACGTTCTGTAAATGATATCATTTTAAATTAATCAACTTCCCACAAGCGGTTCTAGGTGAAAGAGACCATGTGTCTGATTACCTACTAACTTTTTACTTGAACGCTTATATCTCGTGAACGATACACCGGATTTTGATGAAATTTTGTAAGGTCTACGATTTGCCGATACAGAATTATTCTATGGTATTCAACCATTTAAAACAAATTTGAAGAAAATCGGCTAAGCGGTTTTTGAGATACAAGTGATTTAGTATAAAATTTCAAAATTGACATGTGTAGGTATACAATGTGAAACAATCACTGGGAAGTATTGTGTCCATAATTGGCAGTGTTTTTTCTCTGAGGCCGGAGTTATGAAACACGATTAAAGTTCACATAAGCCATACTGTCCCTCAAATCAGGCTATAGTGCAATGTGATTGATTAAAACTCCGACTTGGCTTATCCCAAAGTAAATCTTGTTTTTTACTCTGGTCCTTAGTTCTCTAGCTTTCTGTTAGATTTCTCAAAATTCCTAGATCTATGATTTCTTTGTCTGTTGTTTTACCTTTGGCGAAAGACAAGTTCGGAAGTTTCCAATCGGACACCTGGTGGTGTTCATTACTACCGGACGATATGCTGCACTTTCTCTCGTCTTCCTTCCTCCCTCACCACATCGTAGTGCTATGGCCGGGCGCCCCGCTAGATCCTTCTCGTCTCGTCCTCCGCTTCTCAACCTCTTAGCTCTTCTTTCATCTGATTTATCTTTATCAGAGTTCTTTGTGTTCCTGAATTGTTCAGTAGAGCGTGTCTTTCACAAGTGAGCTACGGGATAATGAGTGGCCAGTCAATTGGAAGCGCTTTTGAGCTTGTGAAGTGAGTGGTGGCTACTGATGGTTCATCACACATCAGGAGGTTGTGGATAGCAGATTCCCAAAAGGATATCTAATGAGGTCGGAATGTGGTCTAGCCTTTACACTCTTTATGTAATAATGAGATTTAGGTATTTCTATTGAAAATTTTAGGAGTACTGATAAAACAATACAATTTTATTCTGACTTGTTTTAGAAGGAACGAAGTATAAGTCCTGTTTTACTATGTTGGAGAAACATATGAAAAAAGGGTTTTGTAATGTAAAGTTTGAGTGAAACAGTGTACCAGAGTGGATTTTCTGTACTATCATATCATTTTTGACTCAAGTGCATTCAATCTGAAATTTAGTATGGAGATGTGTTTCTACTGATACTGATAATCTCTGCTTTTATAAAATTTCCACGTTGCATTCATTCGAAAAATTTAACTCTAGATTGGTTACTATCTCTCAATAGCATGTTGTTGTTTCTCAGAATGGATATTTCTATCAAGGACTCTCGCACCGTCCATCTTTCTATCACAATCCACGTCCTCACGTTGATTGTCAATAAAATCATCCACCTCATTTTCTTTTCTTTCCTTTATCCGTCTCTCCTCTCTTTCCATTCCCTCTGGCCATATCTCTTACCGATCGTATTACTGTAACAGCATCCGCAATAAAAGAAAGAATATATATGTGACAGAGTTAAGAGAAAATGTAGAAAAAGTTAATCAGAATATTGGAACTTGATAGTAATAAAGAAAAATCTGTAACAAGGACGCAAATAAGGACGAGAAGGAGGAGGATGAGTCGGGTGAAGGGATATATTAAAGAGTGGAGAGGACAGATGAGAAGGCGAATTGAGGTGCAGAAAGAGAAGAGGTAGAGAAATGAGGAGAAGAGGTAGAGAAGATGGAGAGTACGAAGAATTACAAATGGATGGGAGAATGAAGAAGAAAAAACGGTCAGGGAAAAAGAGGTTACAAGAAAAATGGGTAAAATCGATCCCGGAATTATGCCTTGGGGAGCAGAATATAAAAGAAAGGGAATAGGAAACCACACAGAGAGTATTATCAATGTAGAGAGAAACGAGAGGTACGGATTTTCCCTCGACTTCGCTTGAATGAGAAAATTGTATATGAGAAGTTTTCTGAATATTTGATTGCGAGTAGCGAAGTCGGGATTACGGATGATGTGCAGTGCAGTGCAGCTGGAATTACAGTAATGGATGCTTAGTGAAGATGAAATACTGAAATTCAATCATATGAGTTATTCTTACATACCTGAGTAACCTCATTTCGGTTCTATGTACATCCTTATATTATACATATGTATAATACGAATCAAACTAGTAAGTCATTCAGGAGACTCTTTTTGTCTGCTCATGTGGGTTTGATATTGACTTCGAAGGTTACACTGCTCATTTTAAGACGTCTAGTTTTCTTTGAGTCTATGGTTGAATACGTGATGGTACGAACTGGACGAAGCCAAACCCACAATTTAACAACGCACGTGGCTCTGAGCGTCAATTAAAAATAAACTGAACATGCCTGGATAAAGTCAAAATAAATTGTTTGAATTGGGGCTATCTTCCCATGAATTTTCCAAACACTTTGTAACTTTGTTTATATTCGTACTTCTTATATAATGGGACTGCAAAAAAAAAAAAAAAAAAAAAAAAAAAAAAAATACAATACATAAGATTTCATTCAGCACATGTTTTTAGTAACATTACGTATAATGTGAAGATCCTTACGTAATGAAAGAAAATACTTTTTAACATGGAATTTCGGAAAAATTGACCACCACTGCAATTAGAAGAGTTTTATTTGGGCCAACAGCGTAAAAAACTGGTCTGTAATAGTAATATTTTTCAAAGCATCTTCTTCATGATACAAAGTATTTCAGCGCTTAATCCGTTGGCACGGATTTTCCCAAATTTGGGGAAACCCCCCCTTTCCCCTGAGTTATCAGGAAATATGGTTCCGATATCCTCTAGGTAGTTTCCCTAAAGGATCCTCATAACCTTCAGAATTTTCTCTCATCAGCAGGTTGGATCCTTATGGGGGTATCTTAATGGGTGCAATTATAAATTTTTTTCCCAGATAAAAATTTCCCAAAAGGGGGTTAAAACCCCCTTTTGTAAAATCAGGGAAAAAGGGAACTAAGCTCTAACTTCTAATGCTCTTGGAAAATCCTTTTTATCTTTAAAACAGCGACGCCACAGAGAAAAACTCTTGGTGTTATTATCACCCCACCTTCAGGACCCCTAAAATCTATGTTTACAGGTAATTGTTGTTTTAAAATAAAAATTTCAATTGGTTATGATTATTATTATTGTCTGTCCCGGGAAAAACTCAGTGGTAAAGGGGGGGCGGTCTGGTAATCCAGATGTCGCGGGTTCAAAACCCAGCCGGGAATGGAAAATGTTATCCTCCCCTTTGGGATTTTTACAACTACATAATACGTCTTGGGAATTTCTCCCGGAATAATGGGACTTAATAGTTTTAATCAGGCAGTAAAATAAGGGGGATATTATTACTATTTTAAATTTTTCCCTAGGGAAAAAGCGCTCCCTTTTCATCTGAATTTTTTTGTTA